>JAHBCN010018349.1:0-17192 GCA_019359885.1 Listronotus oregonensis
TATATATATATATATATATATATATATATATATATATATATATATATATATATATATATATATATATATATATATATATATATATATATATATATATATATATATATATATATATATATATATATATATATCCGCCATTAAAAATAAATTGTCAATACTTGTCCTTTACTTATAAGTGACCGAATTTCGGAATAGTTCTTTAACCTTGTAGCCGTTACCATGACATAAATATATAAAATCCATAGCCACAGCAGCCTTTAGAATTTATCTCAAATTTCACCTTCTAGCCCAAACGTATTTTTCCAATTCTAATTTATATACTCTATATCCATTCCAAATCAATTCCTGTTTCAAATACTGTTTTAGCATCTGGAGAATTGCGTTTTCCATGACTCTTGGCATTTCGGATTCCATAAAAAAGACCCTTTCAAGAAATTTACAACTGAGGGCCTCCTTCTGGGACACATTCAGTTAAGACAAGTAGTATTTCTTCTGAAGGGACACTGTCATCTAGGGAACACTTGGGCATACATATTGATCCTACAACATGCAGGTTTTGCAAAAAGGAGGAGGAAACAGCCGTACACATAATATATGACTGCAACGTACTGACGGCAGAAGAAATTATCTGTTCGGAATATACAGAAAGGAACTCCTCTTCCGCATGAACACCTTGGAAGAAATCTCCTGGTTCTAATAAAGGGAAGCAAACTTCTGGAACAGGAAAGGGAAGCATAGTATGCTAATAAGCTGCATTGCAAATATGGGCACGCGATTATCCGCGCTTAAACGAATCAAGCAACCAAAAAAAGCCGTTTGCTCTATTAAGGACACCTTATTCTCAGGGGAAAGCCACACATTGAATGCTGCTTCCAAGTGTTTCCGTTCTTTCATCTCCAGAGTCTTTGAACTAGGAAACGTCTTGCAGAGGTCTCTCCAAATCTTTAAGTCTCTAGGTAATAAAATTATGTCACCTAAGATACGTACGGTACAGCATTAAGCCTTCATCGACTATCTTAAGATAAAAATAAAAGCTTAAGTCTTTGTAATATACCCGGTGAGGTATCGTCGGGCGGGATATAGGAAATCCCATGTAATTTTTAATGGAGTCAATTATTGGCTTTCTTAATTTATTGAGGAGCAAGAGCAAGAGATTTTTCGGTTACACCGTTTGAGAGCTAGATGCTTTTATATTTTTTAAAATTGTTATTTTATTATCGCCTTATATTTACAAACAACAATAAAAATACCAGTTAGGTATCAGAAATGTTTGCTGCTCAGTATCCGAATAGACCGGTACCCGGAAAATCAACAGTCCATAAGACTATTAAAAAATTTAAGACCAAAGGCACAGAAATAAATAACTGCAGATGTGAAGCAAGGGCAAATCAAAAAGAAGAAAATGTAAGAGATGATAAAGACTTGGAAGTTTTATTGCACGAGGAAGAAAATGAAGGGAACTTGAGAACAAGGAAACTTTAAGATATCATAGGAAAAGATCACTTAACAGCGCTCCGGATTTTGAAAGGGCATAAATACTTTTTATACAAATATGAAAGATATCAGGAGCTAAGGCACGAGAATAAAAAAAGACTGCAAGAATTTTGCTTTGATATGATGGAAAGGGCAAACAGGGACAGAAAATTTATAAAAATGTTGTACTAATAAATGCAAATTTACATTAAACTATAAACCCAATCATCGAAAATACCGATACTGGAGTAAAGAAAACCAACACAGATTTATCGAAACGAGGACATATCCACAGAAAGTTAATGTTTGGGCGGGGATTTTCGGACTATGTATTAATGGACCATTTTTTCTTTATCAAAATTTGAATGCAAAATATTATTTGGAACTACTCGAAGAACAAATTTTGCCTACTTTAAATAATGCCTCAGGGAAAATCAGGAATGTTTGGTATCAAATGGATGGCTGCCCGGCACCTAATACCCTGGCTGTTCGGGAATACTTGCACTATGCAATGGAAATGTGTTTGGCCTACATCACACCATAAATTAGCCAGCCGGGTCTCCTGATATTTCGCCTAATGACTTTTTCCTGTGGCGAAATTTAAAAGACAAGATATACAAGGATAAAAATTACACTAACCTAGATGAGTTAAAAAATGCTATTTCTAAAAAATGTAATAAAAGTTTAATTTGTAAGCTAGCCAATGTAAGAAGACAATTTTATGAATGTCTGGGTTATTGTCTATTGTACCAGCCAATGAAGGAATACTTAAAAATTTTCTTAAATTCTTTTTCCAACTTAATATTTGTAATAGTATTAATAATTTATTAAACCATGTAAATATTGTAAATGCCTTAGTTCTTGAGATTTGTTATTTTAGTTTAGTTTAACTTAACCCAATGCATCTGCATAAATAAAACTTTAATATTTTCGCTGTACGATTTTTTGATAATGATAGAGCACAAAATATTTGGTATTTTTATTGTTGTTCATAAATATGAAACAATAATAAAGTAACAAGTTTTAAAAATATATTAGCATCTAACTCGCAAACGGTGTATCCGAAGAATCTAAAGTTTTTACCATGGACGTAGAATTGCATGCTCTTCAATAAACATTAATAGATTTTTTTTCCAAAATAATTAACCCCATGAAAAATTACATAGCATTTCCTATATCCCGCCCGACGATGCACCACCTGGTATAAAAACGGGTACTTTTTCCAAATCTCAAACGAATACAAGTTTTCTTAAGATCAAACAAATATTATTTTTTTATTAAATATACATACGTTTGAACTAGTGACTACAACGATCGTTCTTTGTACTTTTGCTAATGCAAAGCTATAAAACTTTTAGATTATTTCAAGTAAAAGAACTTTCAGGAGAAAATTCCACTAAATCCCAGCTGCCAGAAGTTTGTTTACCCTACGTGGAATTTATTTACATACAGATTATTTATACTAAGAACTGTGTAAACAGATTGCAAAGTTTTATGTTTTGGGAAGTAAAATAGGATTATACTATAATGACGCAATGGATAAATTTATAAAATAAAAATCTCTTAAAATTCTAAAATATCCTCGATTTTATTACACGACCTAAAAAATGCTTTTTAAATTTGCTTTTCCTTTATTAATAAGTAACAGCAAAATTCTCCTCATTTTAAACGTGTTATAGCGATCTTGGGAAAAAATAAAAATGTTATTATCCAAAATCATCCTTATTTAGGAGTTAAAATTTCCCGAATATTGGAAAAAAATATATTATATCTGTGAATATGAACAACATACTGATTTTCGTATTTTTTTCATCATGTTAAAGCAAAATAAAAAAAATTTGTCCTTAATAAAAATTTATAAGGGTTAAACATTTTTCTTACCGTTTTAGGGGTGGTTCAAACCCGTGAAGAGATGAGATTTAACCAAAACTATTTAAATGACTGAGATGGGTTATCATAAGTCTATTGTGCAAAAAAACTTTTTTTTCCCTTTATTTCTTGGATTTTTTATTACCTTTTCTCCAGAAGTGATTTTACCCCTCGAGGTTTAGCAAAACTAACAAGAAACAGTTGTTTTATTGTTTTGATGACTTGAAAATACAAAATTTTTTTTATTTTTTAAAATGTGTGATTTAGTTTTTAGTTTTTGGGGATGATTTCACCACTTTAGAGGCTTAAGGGTGCATTTTTATCCTTAATAAATCCCTATATAGGATTATACAAAACTTACTGCACGCAATAGATATCCTTGAAATTAGTACACGACCTAAAAAATGCTTTATAAATGTGCTTTTTCCTATATTATTAAGAGTCCATTTGCGCCGCGAAAATTGGATCCAATTTGGGGTTCCGGGTATAATTTTTTCTCAAAAACGGTATAAGTTATCGATACTTTTCAAAAACTATATGAAAGCCAACACTTAAATCTAGGCTTCTGCTGTAATAGTTTTTTAAATTTGGATTTAGTTTTTAATATTTCCTTGAGTGAAAGTCACTTTAAAAACGGGTATTTTTAGATACTATTTTTTCTTAACTCGACTCATATTTCAAAAACCCGTTACAGCAGAGGCATAGATTATTTCCTTACCTTTAAAATGGTGTATAATTTATGTCATTTAAGTGAAAATAGTTACCGAAAAACGTTATCTCCTGTAGGCTTGCAATCGGAAACAACATCGCATCGATGCACCGAATTTAGAAGAACCTAAATAAAATATAAAATATAATATTTTTAATGCGGTTTGTGGTAGTGGGAGTTTGTAAGTCTCCGCCCACCGTCTCCGCGTCCTTTCGCCCGACCCCTAAGGTGTAGCGTAAATGCACTCTTAAATATCGGTAAAACTCGCCACATTTTAATCATATATAGAGAAAAAATAAAATGATCATCATATTCTTTTGTTTTCCAGAAATTATACAAAATCACTCTCATTTAGAAGTTTAAATTTCAAGAATAATGGAAAAAATTATATCGATGAATGTAAACACAATGATTATCGTATTTTTTTATTATATTAAAGCAAAATGAAGTATTTTTGTAATAAATAGGGATTTAAAAGGGTTAAACATTCTTCCTAATGTTTTTGGGGTGGTTCCCACCGTGAAGGGGTGAGATTTAACCAAAATCTATTAAAATGACTAGGATGGGTTATCATAAGTCCTTTATGCAAAAAAAACACCTTTTTTTTCCTTTATTTCTTCGATTTTTCATTATCTTTCATTTATAGGGTGACTTTACCCTTCGTAGAGGTTTTTTTTATCAAAACTAACAAATATAGTTGTTTTATACTTTTCATGACATAAAATACAATTTTTTTTTGAAATCTGTGATTATTTTTTAATTTTTGGGAATGATTTCACCCCTTCAGAGCGCTTAAGGGTGTTTTTTTACCCTTTATAAATTCTTATTTGTCACGAAAGTACCTAATTTGCTTTACTAAGATATATTATGAAAAAATAGGATAATTTTTGTGTTTATATTCGCTGTTCGGGAATTTTTAACCTCAAAAATAGGAGTAATTTTTAAATATGTTTGAAAAATAAAAGATAATGATTATCTTGGTTTTTAATACAAAGTGATTTGTTACTTGTATAATGTATTCATCTTTACTAAAAAAAATAAAAAATAGGTTTCTTGCAGTTATTCCTTCCGATGTAAAAACAAGTTTGTCAGCAAGAGTCAATAAATTGTGTAACACAAATACAACAACTAAAGTATTAGTACCAAATCCAAATCCTAATATATTTTTTAAAAACAATAATATAATAATTTTAAATAATACTTTAAAATACCAATAAATAACCATCAAATAAAGCAAAAAATGCAAAAAAATAACTTATTTAAAAGAGCACCTATAATAAATTTACTAATACTCTTAACTTTAGGTCAAGCCAACCCGGATTTTAATATCACGATTTTGTAAAATTTTGTTTTTTATTTAAAAAGTTCTGTTAATAAATTATTATTTGCAAAATCTTTTAAATGTTACTAATGCTTTTTCCTTATTTATGAACTAATGAACAATTATTTCACACAGTATTATGAACGCAGGCCTACTTTTAAACTAATGAACAATCATATCACACAGTATTATGAACGCAGGCCTACTTTTGAACTAATGAACAATCATATCACACAGTATTATAAACGCAGGCCTACTTTTAGAACCTCTTCCTTCGAAGCCTCAAAAATGGTTTTCGCCTGAAGTATTTAAAACAAAAGCGACACATACTGAGTGTGACCAAGACAAAGTTAAATACCATCTTACAAATACATCATGGCCACCAAGATTTCCCGACGTAAGTCCCATAGAACATGTGTGAGACATGATGGCTAGGAGAAGAAATAACTATTTAACTCCACCCTACCGGGTGTCAACGAATCTGAATCAGAATGTAATATTTTTAAAAGTTTGTACGCCTAACTTTTAATATTGCATCCAGGTGATCATGATCAGGCGTAAACTAATCTAAGAGCGTTTCTTTAAAGATAAGAATAATATTAAAACGGCTTTTAAATCTCAAATCACTTTAAGAAGTATTCTTACTAAGACGAGCCCGGACAACAATGTCTTAAGTAATGACTGTATCTACCAAATTCCCTGTAAATGTGGTAAGGTATACGTCGGGGAAACAAAAACCCGAAATTTAATTAAAACCAAAAACAAACAAATGGGTAAAACGTCGAAATCAGGGATTGCCGTACACATATGGTCAAAACAACACCGCTTATAATGGTCAGCAGCAAAAATTATTTATAAAGAAACCCACTGAAAAAAAAAAAAATAAAGGAGCTGTAATAATTGCAAAAAACCGTTCATCCCCTCAGAGGTAAAAACGGAGGATGAAAGTTTGTAATGTCTTATGTAATGTAATCTCTCTATAATTTTTTAATTTTTTTACTAAAATAAATTATTTAAATGTCAGTAGTTTTGGAGATTGTTTATAAAAACATATTATGTACTAACGTTCAAAAACGCCTCTTACGTAAGAAAATAATGCTCAATCGCACGAAGCGCGGGGAGCGTGGTGTAATGTGACGCAACGAAGTGGGAGACATAAATAAGTATGATAACAGTATTATGCCCTTTTTCTAATGAATTATACCAGATTATGCAGATTTGAACCTTTTTCCTCGAGAACCCTGGAAAAAAACAAAAGACCATACTGTGTAGTCCACGCCATCTCAAAAATCTAGTTTGGAAACCCATAGACTGTGTAGAATGATGGCTAGGAATCGAAATACTTTTAACCACCTCCGAGGTCCGGAATCGAATTAATTTTTAAAAGTTGGTCCGTATTAGGTTTTTAAAGCCATTTTAAATAATCCGAATCGATCATCTTTAAGACCCGTTTCTTTAAAGAAAGAATTATCTTAAAAAATTTTAATTCTACAAATGATTTAAAATACTTACAAACACCGCCAAAAATTTAAGAAGCAACCAAATTTAAATTTCCAAAAGATTCCCCTTAAGATTCTTAATCAGTATTACATTGATTTTCGGAAATAAAGATGAAGATTATAAGGACATCTGCCTATTAAAATCTTTAAATAAGTAATCACGCCTAACATGTGATTTTTAACCAAAATAATAGTAGGGGAGCTGGTATCAGGAAAACATGACCGATCAGCACAACTTTCTAATGATATGCACAAGCTAGAAAATTACCTCCTGTTAACAAAAAAAAGTTTCTGTCACCCAAATCGGTCCCATTTTGTTAATAAACAATCCCCAATATTGCAAAAGAGAAGTAATTTGACCAATCCGCACAAACCCCAAAAATTTGAAACGGTTCAAAAAATGTTCTGCCAAGGTTTCAAGGAAATCCATAAAATAAGTAGAATAGTCGAGCAAAATCCAAACTATAAATAAAACATATTCAATAGTTTTTTTGACACCTTCTTGAAAACTTAATCTGGTAATGATGTGTGGACCCGATCAAGTGAAGGCTAAGTTGGGAATTATGAAATGAAAAGTAGCTTCATTTTTTCACAACATTTTGCAATATTTTGGCATCTTCAGGCTGAGTGCATTTGTAAACATGTTATAATGTTGATAAAAAATTATTTACAAGATGAGTACAATGTCAAGAAGTAAATAATTTTTTATCAACATTATAACATGTTTACACAGAATAAAGCACTCAGCCTGAAAATGCCAAAAATATTGGCGAAACGTTGCTGACCAAGAAATGAAGCTACTTTTCATTTCATAATTCCCACCTTAGCCTTCACTTGATCGTCTCCACACATCATTACCATATTATAAACAAAACAGCGCCATTCATAGCTGGTTCACGGTGTACTATACCTCGTGGGTACGGTATACGGTTTTCGAGCGGGAATTCTCCCCATTCTGGTGTGGGACCTAAGCAGATGTTGGAATAATATACGGCGCAGGCGCTTCCTTCACTTGATGGCAGTGCTCTCACGTTCCACTAGCGGATGCGGAGAGCTTTCGATAATTATTCCCAATCACGAACGATTTACGACATCAGTCGAAGTAGGCCGAAGGTATTGATGGGAGAGAAATGGTTTTATTTTCAATTTGTAGGTATACTTTTAGTGACATCACGCCTGAAATATAATTGAAGAAAATAAAAAGCCGCTTTAACTAACCAGAACTAACCAGGACCGCCCTCTCTGGCCCCACGGGAATCGGCCAGAAAGGGCGGTCATAGTTAGTTCTGGTTAGATAAAGGGACTTTTTTCCCCAATTATATTAATTTCAGAGGTGATCAATCACTAAAAGTGTACTTTTTTGTCAATTTGACATGTTTTTATACGATTTCTGTGGGGTGGGTATAACGAAAAAGGTCCAGTTATTCACATTACATACTAGTGCGTAAAGTGAACACCGTATAATTCAAACATTTTGTGCGAAATTACTATTATAATCATTTCATTATCAAACATAGTTTATGACACTCGGTATATTAATATGCTAATTGGATATTTAAGCCGCGTTTACACCAAGGTTTTCCACAAAGTTTTTGTTGTTAAGTTGCGGCAATTTGTTGCTTTTTTTACAAAATACAGCAACTTTTTTTTCTTCCACTTGTGAAGAGACAAATCTTCCACTAAATTTTGGTTTCCCGCGCGTTTACACCAAAGTTGACAACTAAAAGTTGATTAAAGATTGTTTGTAGAAAACTAAAAGTTGTCAACTAAAAGTTACTCTTCTTAAATTGGAGCAAAAAGTGGAAGATTTTTTTGTAGAAAACTAAAAGTTGCTTTTCTTAAATTTAAAGCAACAAGTGGAAAACTTATTGACAAAGAATTGGCTTTGGTTTAGGCAGGAGTTCTCCACTAGTTTTCTACAAGTTGCTTGCGCAAAGCGAGCAGCAGTTGATTCCAGATAATTCAGTGGTTTTCCAACCAAAACTTGCTTGGCAGAACATTTTTCGGACCGTTTGAAACTGGCAGAATAGTTCACAGAAGTTTTTTGTTTAATTACGAAGCCGTGTGTAAAGTTTGGAACTTGTGCACATTGGTTGAATTTTCGGGTTTTTCCTCTCGGAAAATGGCTCAGCAGAACGGTTTCCTGACCATTCCAAGGTGGCAGAATGGTATTCAAGGACTTAATTTAATATTACAAACTCAGATTTACCATTTTGGAACTTGTGCACATTGGTTAAATTTTCCAGTTTTTCCTCTCGGAAAATGGCTTGGCAGAAAGGTTTTCTGACCATTTCAAGGTGGCGGAATGGTATTCAAGGACTTGATTTAACATAACAAACTTGGATTTACCATTTTGGAACTTGTGCAGATTGGTCAAAATTTAGTCAAAATTTTTCCGTCGAAAAAACCTGGGCAGAACGATTTTTCGACCAGTTAGACATGGCAGAATAGTTCGAGGTGCCTTCTTTTGGTGAAAAGAAGGAGTATGCAAATTTTGAGGTTTGTGCAGATTGGTCAAAATTGTTCCGTTTTTACAACCGTTTTTCTTAAATAACAATAAATATTGACCAGTCTGAGGTCGAAAAACGCAATTTCGTTGGCAGAATGGCATATTCTATCATATGAATCAAGTTAAAAACTTGTGCGGATCGGTCGACTTTTCTGACACCAGCCTATAAGTTGTTTTACAGGTCCACAGAAACATTATTTAACTGCAACATTTTTTTGGTAACCAAAGGGTGTGGTATTTAAAAACGGACATAAACTTTACTTGCACTTGATCTTAAAAGTTTTGATTGCTTGATCTTAATATTTTTTTAATATGTTATCCTCGAGGTAACCCTGAGGGACTTTTTAATAAGACGTTTTATTATTACTATTTAGGGTATCTTACAAAAATAAATTCAAAATTTTAATACATTGTTATATTCCACAAGCCGATAAATTATTAAAAGTTACTTGTGAAACTTCCCGTAAAATATTAATAAGATGTCCATTTATAAGTTGTTTTATGTTATGTCAATAATCACATTTAAAAACCATATGAAGCATTGCAAGTTTTGGAATACAGTTCAAAAAAATGTTCCATCTAAGGGTAGTTTCATGTTGATCTCAGAAATAACATATTTAAATTTGAAAAATATTTACCCAATACTAATTTGGCCAAGAGTTACAGCACTTTAAAATGAACCTAAAATTATATTTCGCGGCTCGGGCACCGTGTTTATATCTTTGACGCTTGATTTATCATCTGGATTATGTAGTATCATTCGTATCGTAGTTACCATTTGTAAGTAATAAAACTAAAGATGATCCAGACTCGTGATCCGATAATTACTAACATTAGAAATCGTAGTATTGTGATTTTGTTAAATAATCCGTAAATCGAATCCTTTTTTGTACTATCCGTCCAGGCTCTGGTCGGTATAACTGTTTTAAACAGATTTCCATAACTCCTTGTATATTTTGCCAGACTAAGAAACTATTTTCTTTGTTTAGTCGGAAAATTACGTAAATTCATCAATGTCGGACCAATAACCTGTTTATTACAGTCTGAAGTTCGCTAAACTTTCTTGACGCGTCATTACATGATCAATTCTATGTCTCAAATGCAGCATGTTTGCGCTATTAGAGGTTATTTTAGGTTGTTCAAATGCACTAGACACAGAAATATACAAACTAATGGCATTTTCAACTTTTATTGAACATGTAATAAACAGGTGTGCCGTATGCGGTACGTTGAATATTTAATAATGATCATGCTATTAAAACACCGCTGCATTGTGTAAAAAAGTCGTTTTTATACATTATTGATATTAATTTCCGATCGCTTGAACTAAATGAGACAGAAAAATGTTCTAATATTAATTTTTAGGTTTATTTAGTGGTAAGAATAATTACAACTGTTTTAATAATTGATGTTTAATTATAGTCCAAGCGGCGACCGTCGTTAAAAGGGGGGTGAACCAGAAAGGGTACAAAAATAGACTTTACTGTTTAAATATTAGACAAGTAATAAACTAACAGTCTGGCAGTCTCTAACTTGTCCTATTTTTTTGAATATATTTTTTTGTAAAATGTACAGTAACGGCCATTAAATCTTGGGCAATTCTTTTTCCCTTTCGTAAAATAGTCTCATGCCACCTTCTACTGAATATAAATACCTGTTGAAAAACCTAATAAACAAACAGGTGTCCGTTGTCAGTGTTCAAAAATATTTTTTAAAATGCCAAACTTAGCTTTGGATCAAAAAGTATTAATTATTCATTATATTAAACAGTGAGGTTGGACAGAAAGGGATGTGGCGGAAAAGCTTAACATCCCAAAGAGTACTATTCATTTTGTTTTAAAAAATGGCAGGAAACATACTCCTTTGAGAAAAGAGCTGGAAGTGGTCGCCCCAAACTATTGAATCAAGAACAAGACAATAATTTAGTTAATGTTTTGAGATACCAACCATTTAAATCTGTAGTTACAGAAAAACGGAGCAATTTTCCAGCATCGGTTAAAACGGCACGGCGAAGAATAAGGCAAATACCCGAATTGCGCTGCCACCCGGCAGCCTTAAAACCGTTTTTAACAAATGCAAATAAAGAACAACGCATTGGATTTGCTCTACAATTTTACTTGGAACCTCCGATTTTTTGGGAAAATATAATATTCAACGATGAAAAAGTGTTTTAGTCGTGCTACAATGGGATACTTAAGGTATACAGTCCTCAAGGAACACGATTTGATGAAAAATATACCCAAAAGGACAGAAGTAGTGGGCGATTTTTGGTAAATGTTTGGGGTGGCTGAGTGCACAAGGACTTAGTGTATGTTATTATAGATCTACTACAGAATATCATGTTTCCTTCTGTACTGGATCGATTTCCGGACCGAAATTTTATATTTCAGCAAGATAAGTGTCCCGTTCATACGGCCCGGCAAACCGACGAATGAATGGAAGATCAGCGTATCAGAGTTTTACCGGGACCCGCACGTAGTCCGGATTTAAATGTTATGGAAAATGTTTGGGGCTTATTAATTAAAAAAATAAGTAGGGAAAATGAGTTTAGGTCGCAAAATGTAAACTAACTTAAGAATAACATTTTAGAGGAGTTGAATAAGTTACGAGGAAATGCAGACTACGCCCGGGCTTTGGTCCATTGTCTGTATTTAAAAGGGAAGGTAATTGTTTTTAGAATTTATTAAATTGGTAATTAGTTTATTAATTGTTAGTTTTTATAAAATAAATATATTTTCTTTACCTTTTGCTTTATTTATAGTAATTAAAAGTGAAACAAGGTAAAAAAGAGCGATTTACAAAAATTGGCAAAAAAGTCAAAATTTGACAAATTTTTTGCCCAAGATTAAATGGCCGTCACTGTATACTGTTTAATGATTCAAAGGAGCTTTGATCATCAGAATATAAAAATTTAGGTCTGCACCACTATTCTTGACAAAACTTTTTTTCAGACCACCCTCAAAATATTTATTGCAATGATAAATTTTCTATATAAGGTATAAGAAAAAATTAAACGTTAAAATTTTTGGTTTTTATTCCTCTTTTGAATAGAATGGAACCAGTGCATTAATACTTGACCAAAATTCTGCCAGACCACGATTAAAAAAATCCTTTTTGCTAAGCCCAAGTTTTTTTTAACATAATTGACATTAAATTATTATTCTGTCAAATATGTCGTGTTGTAAAGCTTGAGTTTTTAGGTCATGAATATCTATTCTAATTAAATTTTTAATTAAACAAAAAATGTGAAATGTTTCATATCTAATGAATTTTTTCTTATACCTTATATAGAAATGTTTTTATTGCAATAAATATTTTAAGGGTGGTCTGGCAAACACTTGTATCAAGAATAGAGGTGCCAAACTTAAATTTTTAAATTCCACTGAACAAAAATCCTTTAAATAGTAAAATATTGTGCTTATGACATATACATCAATAATTTAAAATTATTTTTTTATAGGATTGGACAAGTTACAGATCGCCAGACCGTTGGTTTTTTACTTGTCTTATATCCAAAAAGTGATAAAGTCTAAAGTTTTGTACTTATTCTGGTTCACCCCCTTTTACGATGGTCGCCGTTTGGCCTATTATTATACCGGGTGACCAGCTAATAAGTTTTTTATTTACAAAGATAATATTTTTAATACTGGAGATAACGGATAGTGGTCCTTCTTTAAAACATATTCGTTTATTTTTTCCACTCTCGGTTTAACCGGAATAAATTAAAATTATTTTGCTTGACATACCACCCTGCAGATTTTGCCAGTATATCAGATTTGCCTTAAAATTATCTGTTTAATGATATTTGCCTTAAAATGGTGACAAAAAGGTATTTTTTTAAATAAGCTTTATATTAAATCATAACATGCTGTGATTAAAAAAAGCAGGTGATATCTTACAATTTGTTTTACAATATTTACTTTCATTCATTTATATTTCGAAAAAAAACTAATATACCAATATGTTATGGAGTCGATCGTTACTTGATGAAGATTCTTATTAAGTAAATTCGTAAAAGAAATAACTATAACGTTTCACATCTTCACAATTTTTATTTTTTATTTTATTTTATTTTTTTTTTTGTTAAAAATAAAAACATGACATGTGTCGTAGCACTGCTACTTCGTCAGATGTCTAAATGGTACTAACAAATAAGTTGAGACATTTACCTAAATAGATATACCTAATTTACATAATATTTTTGACATAAGGGTTTGGAAAATACTTAATTATTGATATAAAATGATTGGAAATTACGTACATTAAGAACAAATTTAATAAGGGTGAGTTGTTACCATCAAATTGATCATTTAAAATGTTGCCTGTTTTTCTAATTTTATTAATTTGTAAAGGTTCCAATAAAGTCAACTTTTTGCTTTTATTTTCAATGTGTAATTTTTTTTAATCGTTAAATGCATGATTTTCGGATAATAGATGCTTTGCGTATGCTGAATTTTGTTTTTTACTTAAATAATCTCTTTTATGTTCTTTTATACGGATCTTAAAGGAGCGACCTGTTTGGCCTACGTAACTTTTTTACAGGAGCCGCAATCTTGTTGCTAAACACCGCATTTTTGTTCCTATTATAATTTGTTTTAAGAGCTATATTAATGTTTTGTCTTTTAAAAATATTGTTAACCTTATCTGAAATGTTGCCTATATAAATAATAGTTTTATACTTTTTAAGTGTGTCTTTTATTTTTGGATAAATTAGTGAGAAAGCTTTTTTGTTTAATTTATTTTTGAGTATTTTGTCAATTATATTTGGAGAATTTCCGTTATTTATAGCTATTTGCTTAATTATAATAAGTTCTTTATTAAAATCATCAGGGTCCAATGGGACAGTAATCATTCTGTGGATCATGCTAGGATAAGCGGCTAATTTATGGGAATAGGAATGAAGGGATTTGTAGTGTATTGTTACATCTGTATGCGAAGGTTTGTGAAAAATAGAGAACTTATGCTTGGAAATATTTTTGGAAATATTTAGGTCTAAGAAATTAAGAGAATTATTTGTTTCGGTTTTAAATGTAAATTCAGTATTATTATGTAAGCTATTCATATACTGTAAAAATGAATTTAATTGTCTTTGTGTTCCTGTAAAGCAAACCAAAATATCGTCAACATATCTATACCAGTATAGACATTTTTCAAAAAAAGGGTGATTTTTTATTTTATTTTCCAAACTATTCATGAATATTTCAGCCAGTAACGGACTTAACGGACTGCCCATTATGAGTCCTTCTTTCGCTGAATAAATATTTCCATCGAATTGAAAATAGTTTTGATTTATGCAAATATTTAAAGCTGTAATAATTTCGAAATGAGTGATACAATTAACTTTGTTTTTCTCAAGTAAGTTGTCAATAATTTGGATTGCTTCTTTTGGGGGTACGCTTGGAAATAGGTTTTTTACGTCAAAAGACACTAATTTCGCGTTACTCGGAATATTAACGTTTTTAATTTTATTTATAAGCTCTGTGGAGTTTTTTGTGCTAAATTCTGAGATGAATTTTGTTTGCTCTACAATAGTCTCTATAAGTTTTTAGATAATTGATAGGCCGGTGCGGAGACATAAGAAACGACGGGTCTAATAGGTAAATTTGGTTTGTGTAGTTTTATAAAGGAATAGAGTTTAGGAGCTGATGGATTCATTGTTTTAAGCAAATATTTATCTTTTTCAGAAAAAATGCTTGTACAGTTTTCTAGTATATCTAATATTTCTTTTTGATATTTATCTGTTGGGTCTTGCTGAAGTGAAGTATTGTTACCGGATTTAATAAAGTCTAAAGTTTTGTTGACGTAATTATTTTTATTTATTGCTATCATAGTTTTTCCTTTGTCGGTTCTTGTTAAAAATTGTGTTAATTGTTCTTTTTTCGTTAACAAATTTTTTATTATGTTTATTAGTTTTATATTCTTTTTTGATAGTTTTAGACAAAATAGCTCTAGTGTTGTTAATGTTATCATTGTTGGAATTACTAAGTGCTAGTTCTGCTTCTATGCCTAAAAGTTCTAAGGTTTTATGTTTACTGTTATCTAAATTTAGGTTATAGCTAAAGCCTTTTTCTAACAATTTTGTTTCATTGCTGTTGAAATTTGTATTCGATAAATTCATAAAACATGTAAAGAATTGATGGTTCGAAAATAAAGATTTTTTTTAATTTTACACATTGAAAATAAAAGCAGAAAGTTGACTTTATTGGAATCTTTACAAATTAATAAAATTAGGAAAACAGGTAACATTTTAAATGATCAATTGGATGGTAACAACTCACCCTTATTAAATTTGTTCTAAATGTACGTAATTTCAACATCAACATCTGCCTTTTCAAATCAGCGCTCTACGCTCCAAAATGGTCAAATTTGGAAAAAATGCTTTTCAGGCGTCATTTTAAAAGAAGACATGGTTAAAAATTATGGTAAATAGAAAAGTTATTACTTATTATATATTCGTTGGGTCACGGAGTATAAAGTAAATTACTAAAAGGCAATGAATAATTTTTGAAGTTGCTTTCAAAGTTCAAGGAAACTGGATCTCTGGAGAATGTTAAAACAACCCAGCAGGCCTGTAAAGATCGCTGGAAATAGATTATTTCCAACATTTATCAAAGTATAACCGATACAGCGAAGCGTTCGGGTGTTACGTACTATAGTATTGCAATCTAAGAATCGCCCAGATATTATTTTTTTAATAAGACAAGGATACTTATGGCAGTCATGTGCATGTTATTTCACCCGCTCTAACGATAATCTACGAGCTGCCTTTAAGGAAATTTAGCAAAAAAATCACCATAATATTTGGAAATTAACGTATTTAATAAAATACCCTTATACAGGGTGTTCGGCACATGAGTAGACATACATAAATCTGAGATAGGTGGGACCGTCTGCTATGCGCTCCATCCATATATTTTGAACTGAGCCCTAAACATTTTTTTTTAATTTTTATTTTTCGGTATTGAAACTGAAATAACATTTTCTACTAGCGTGAGGAAAGCAGCACTTTTCCGCACGCATTTTAGTTTGGAAAGTGTCACTTTTCCGCACTAGTGCGGAACTTGCAAATTTCCCACTTAAACAGGTACTTAAAATGTTTTTAATTCTGAAGTTTGACTTAGTATAATTCTATTATTGGCATAGTATTCTTTTATTTGTACAAATTAGGTGTAAAATCAACGAAATATTCACTAAAAATTAATACTGTTTTAAAAACATTGTTTCAAACATCCTGGTATATATTAAACTTGCTTGTCAGATTTTTAGTTTTGACCGATGCCGGTGTCCATATTATAAAAGATCAAAGTCATTAAAAGTCATCGATAATTAAAAGTGTCTTTAGTACATTCTGATTAGTATCGTCGATTTTGAATAAAAAACGTTTCCCATGGAGTCTTCTGACAAGGAATTACCTGAATCCATTCTCAAAGCAGCCGAAATAGCAAATTTAGATTTGTTACCGTCCAAGTCGAGGCACAGGTACGAGAAAGAATATACAGCATTTACAAGCTGGTGTGGCGAGAAAAAAATCAAAAGTATGAAAGAAGAAGTCTTTATGGCATATTTCGCGAAACTTGCTAAAACATGTTAAAAAGTGTCATTAAGATCGAAAAGAACATGGATTTAAGCAAATTTTTCAAAGTTACATCATTTTTGAAGAAGCAAAATGTGGTATCTAAATACCACATTTTGCTTCTGCAAATGTGGTATTTAGATATGCAAAATTTATTAATGATGCTCCAAATGATGTCTATCTAGCGATGAAGGTAGCTACAATTTTCGGACTAGCTGGTGCGTGTCGTCAGAAGAATT
>JAHBCN010018350.1:0-17226 GCA_019359885.1 Listronotus oregonensis
AACAAGGTATTGTTTGGGTGCAAGGAAGCCTTGGGCGTGTGTGGTACCTAGGCGACAACCAATGATACGAACGCTTAGAATTCGAATACAAGATCCGTCTTTCGTTGCAGGTTAATAACCGATTAAGAAATGGTTCATTAGCGTTGAGTGAAATGTTTGGTGGACAGCAACTGGAATTGTCCATTATGAGTTTTTGGAAAGGGATCAAACCATCACTGCTAACTTGTATAGTGAGCAGCTTCAACGAGTACAAGCAGCACTCATTCAAAAACAGCCTTCTTTGATAACGCCAAGCCTCATACCGCAAGAGTGCCCTAGAAAAAATTTCTGAACTCGGCTGGGGAGCGTTACCGCACCCGCACTATTCTCTCGACATTTCGCCAAGTGATTATCACCTTTTTTGTCTCTTGACAACTGTATGAGGCACCGACAGTTTAGAACTCGAGATGGTATAATAAATGCAGTCCGCCAATTTTTTGACCCCAAATCCAGGGAGTTCTACAATACCGGCATACAAAAATTGGTTCCACGTTGGCTAAAGGTCATTGAGTGTGATGGTAATAACTTCGACAAATAAATAGTGTCTTATGGTTTCTCAATAAAAATTTATATTTTTCTACAAAAAACCACACGAACTCATTTGGTTAACTCATAATACGTTAAATGTAGTATCGGTATGCACTCCTGTACAAAGCCAACCAAAGCAAAAAAAAACAAAAACATATCTAACCTGCATCTCGTAAATCGGATTGAGTTATACTCCACAGTACAGCCCCCCCTAGCAAGTTGATTACCACATACTTTATAATTCGTGAGGAACTTCGTTTCGACGAGTCTACCACACTTTTCCTCTGCGACTTTTCTCGATTCCTCCGCTTTTCCGCTCGAAAAAGCCCTATATATGAATTGATTTCCCAAGGTTCTAAAAAGTCACAACCACAACTTTTTTTTTAGCCAAAGTTACTGGAAATTGAAAAAAATTTGTCCGACTTTTTCATGTCTACCGCTCGAAACATGCCCAAATGACAGGGTATTGAAAACCGATCACCACATAGGTAATTTCTGGTAAAATTAATTGTAAATAATTTATAAAATACCATTTTATGTTTGTCCGACAAATTTCAAGCCGCATTTTTTTAGTCCGACAGCTGAAAATTGGAATTTTGACGGGGTATAAAAAATCGTTGACCACAAACCTAATTTTTACTTTTTTTTCTTTTAAATTTATTATAGAAAATAGTGATACACCTGTCCGACAATTTGGTGTCAGCATATTATTAAAAAATCATTAAATACGTTGTAAGGAGCCATCCGTTAAATTACATCACATTTTAAGGGGGGAGGGGTGTAGAGGATTGTGACATTGTGTGACAAGGAGTATAGGAGGGTTATCAGCTTTGTGACATCACGTGTAAAAATCTATATTTCTCTTACTCTTTCTATATACCTATAAGGTTTAAGTAGGTTTTATTCGTTGGTGAGCTCACGCCTGCTATTCTGCCACTCCGCGCGGCCGTTGCCCGTGAGTATGAAGGGTAAAAGATAACCAGCACCACCTCCAATGAACTTTTAGTCCAGTGCAGAATTGTTTTGATTGTTTTTAGACGTATAATTTCAAAACATGTGACGGCACACTAGGGGGAGAGGGTCTCACAAATGTGACGTGTTGTGACAGGGGCGGGGTGGGGATCAAAAAATCATGAAATTCGTGTGACGTTATTTATGGATGGCCCCTAATGAAATTTAATATACAAAATTTAAAATAATTATATTATATATATATATATATATATATATATATATATATATATTATATATATATATATATATATATATATATATATATATATATATATATATATATATATATATATATATATGAAATTTTATTTCATAAAATAAAATACTTAATTGGCAATTATAAATATATACAAAATTTTACGAATTTTTTTATCTTTTTTGGTCGGACTAACGATATGCGGATATATTTTTGTTGGACAATATATTTTTTCCTTTAAAAATACTTTTCTTTCATGGGTTATTTTTGTCCGACATGTGGTAAACGATTTTTCATACCCCCTCAAAATTCCAATTTCCAGCTGTCGGACTGGAAAAAGCGGCTTAAAATATGTCGGATAACCATAGGATATTATTTTATAAATCATTTACAATTAATTTTACCAAAAATTATCTATGTGGTAGATATGAAAAAGTCGGACAAATTTTTGTCGGATAAGTTTGAATTCACATTTTTAACAAAATTTCCAGTAACTTAAGCTTAAAAAACAAGTTGTCGTTGTTACTTTTCAGAACCTTGGGAAATCGCCATAATATGGGGCTTTTTAAAGCGGAGGAATCGAGAAAAGTCGCAGAGGAAAAGTGTGGTAGACTCGTCGAAACTAAGTTCTTACGAATTATAAAGTATGTGGTAATCGTTGCCAGGGGGGCCTGTACTGTGGACTATTAGCCCAGCTGTGGACTATTAGCTTAAAGAGGCAACGACTTTACTTAAGGTAACAGAAAGTTTTAGCCATCTTGACCTTAAAACGTTACCAAACCAGTAAAAAATTACTTTTCTGAAAATGCCATTTTTAATAAAGTGTAATATAAAATTATAGTTTTTGATATTTTTAACTCGATTTTTACCTTTTTTTACTCTATTACCACTAAAAGTTTTTAATCTAAAAACAAAAGATGAATCCGTTGTTACATTTTTTACGAAATTGTTATTTACAAGGTTTAATTTAGTGGATAAAATATTAGAAAAAATAAATCATTACTTGTACCTTTTTGTCGTTTATAAAGCAATTTAAAAATTATTAGGCTTGTCTTTTTTTGTTACCTTTATGACAGCTCACGAAGGTTTTAGGGAAGCCTAAGTATTGGGTAACGTGGGTGATGGTATTTAGATGATTACCTTATTTTATCCCCCGGTAATTAACGTTGTCAATACCGAAATACAAATATTGCATGTCGCGGCACTCTTTATAGTTAGAAGGCCACCGCAAAAATTAAGCCAATTAGAGATACACAAGAAACATTTTTATATTCTATGAACTATAGTCACTTTAAAGTCTCACTACTTAGCTCAGCGGGTTCAAATTTCTTTTTTTTTCCTTAAAATCGCGAAAAATCGTTTTTTTTTTAAATAAAACTCAAAGAATATCGATTAAAGGAAAAAAGGTATAAAATTAAAATTAATGGCCCAATAAAACTATGTCATTTTTTATATAGATTTTTTTGTAATCATTTTAGGTTTTGAGATATTAACGATTTAAATTTAAAATAAAAAGGCAAATATCTCAAAAACTAAAAGACTAATGGAAAAATGTGGAAAACAAAAAGTATGCTTTTTAGCAAGCCCTATAAAAAAGGTTTTATACACATTTTATTAAAATACATAATACCGAAGATATAAGCAAAACAATTATTTTGGCCAGTAAGAATTTCGCTAAAAACAATATTTTTTTGGTACAAGTAAGTACACCAGTTTCGATCTATTCAAAAATTATTTTAAAATGTTCCATTCATTGAATAAAACAAACTAACACACATGTGGCTTAAGGCAGTGGGGGATAACCTGGTGGCACAAATACTTTTTTTTTTGGTCCAATAACTGTATCCATTTCTATACACTTGAAACTTTACCTAAAATGAAATTTAAACTTCATTTTATTAAAAATAATAATAATAAGAAGTGCCTTCTTTACCTGGGTGTTATATACCTGGCAGGACGCTTAACATTTCTCGATCTTCTATACTACTATGTGTATAGCTCATCGTTCAAATATTTTTATCATCTTTTTAACTTAATTTTTTTTAATAGTTTATTTAGCATTTAACTTTTAAAACATTTCTCTTATTAGGCTATCTACTTTTTCTGGGCCTAAAGTCATTTTTATTTAAATTATTGTATTTACCTATTTATTTACTACTTTAAAATATAATCAAATTAAAGTTTAAACATTATATCAATTAAAAAAAAACTATGAAAAAAATGTTAATTAAAATTTTTCCAAAATCATTTTGAATCAGTGACTATCTTAATTAATTATTAATACTATGATTTAAATCGATTATAAAAATATTTAAACGATGAGCTATACACATAGTAGCATAGAAGATCGAGAAATGTTAAGCGTCCTGCCAGGTATATAACATCCAGATAGAGGAGGCACTTTTTTTATTATTATTTTTCTTTAATAAAATGAAATTTAAATTTTATGTTAGGTAAAGTAAATGGATTGGCAAGGGCACAGTTATTAGACCAAAAAATAAATAAATAAAATATCCGTGCCATCAGATTATTCCCTACTGACTCAAAGCACATTTGTGTTAGTTTGTTTCATATAATAAATAGAGCATTCTGAATAAATTTTTAGATGGGTCGTAGAATTTTTTAAATTAATTTTTGGATGGATTGGAGCTGGTATACTTACTTGTACCAAAAAAATTTTGTTATTAGCGAAATTTTTAATGGCTAAAATAACTTTTTTGCTTATATCTTCTTTATTACTTATTTTATTAAAAATGTGTATTAAATCTTTTTTATAGAGCTTACTGAAAAGCATATTTTTTGTTTTTAACATTTTTTCGTTACTTTTTTGTTTTTGAGATATTTGCGTTTTTATT
This sequence comes from Listronotus oregonensis, assembly GCA_019359885.1. Classification (NCBI taxonomy): domain Eukaryota; kingdom Metazoa; phylum Arthropoda; class Insecta; order Coleoptera; family Curculionidae; genus Listronotus; species Listronotus oregonensis. The sequence goes on from JAHBCN010018350.1 coordinate 4,633, forward strand.
TTAAATTTAAATCGTTAATATCTTAAAAACTAAAGGGGCTACGAAAAAAATTTAAAAAGAAATGACGTAGTTTTATTCGGTTCTTATTTTAATTAAATACTTTTTTAAATCAATTGTTTTTGAGTTATATTAAAAAAAGATTTTTTTCGATTTTTTTAAGGTAAAAAAAAATCAATTTGAACCCGCTGAGCTGAGGCAGCAGTGCGGGCAAGGCCGTATTGCCACCATGGACCTTTTTAAACATACCCATTTATGCATATTATGTTCTTTTATCAGTTTTTTTAATACCCTATAATTAAATTTGTTTTTTAAAAATTAGCTAGTTAGTTTATAATCGGCTTGTATATAGGTTATAAAAAATATATGTTATTTATTTTAGTTTTCTGTGTAAAAGTGATAAGCTTTTGCCAGAATTACGTTTAAATGTAATTTATTATTTCTTTGTTGTCTTCATGTAATAAAAAAAATATTGTTATATTTCTTTGTGTAGAAGTAATAAGCTGATGCCAGAATTACGTTTAAACGTAATTTTAATTGTTTTTTTTTTAAATTTATTATGCCTTTGTTGTCTTTATGGGATGCGTCACTAATATAAATAAAAATTTAATTATTTTTGTATTTGAATAAAACCTAAGGAGCCGTTCATAAAATACGTTAGCATAACAAGGGGAGGGAGTATCGCTTAGTGTGACCAGATGTAGCAAGAGGGGATGGGGGGTCTAAGAAAACGTGACGTTTCCAGATCATAAAACAATTCTTTCCCAAATTTTTAGTTTTATTTTTCCGTTACGATAAAAAGTCATTTGTATTAAGTGTGTACATATATAAGTATTTTGATGTATACATTGTCGTTACAATAGCTTAATACAACTAATCATATTAACTTATGTTTGTCTCGGCACCGGCACTAACTTTAAAAAGTGCATCCTTCTTGATTTTTTCATTGTCGGATGGCCAACAAAGCCTAAGTTCTAACGTACAAGGGTGGTCTTAAGTAAAATCCTAAATAGTCTATTAATACGGGACAGAAAGATTCTGGTCTACTCCCTTAAGGGATGAAGAAATAAATAAAGTGAAAGGATTGAGGACTTTTCAGATGAACTGGGATCCTTAAGAATGGGAGTTACTAAAGGAGGAATTATATTGGCTAGATCCTCGGAACAAAATGCCTATCAATACTTATTTAGGAGCGACAGGTCTCTTACAACCAATCGATTGACAAGAGAACGAAAAGAGGGCCATTGATGAGTCGAATGTGCTAGTTAGAGTCCTTTCTTGCAGAGATTGGGCGCTCAAAAGAAAGCATTAGCAGCCCTTTTTTAAAACAAGAAGTATGATTGTTTTTTGGGGAATTAAACTAGATAAGAGGTTAGTGCCTAATGTAATAATTAATTTTAAGGTTATAGTTAAAAGATATTTGCATTACTCTGCACTTACTTTTCATCGTCAGCAAAACTATAAAATGGAATTATTCGTTAAAGAAAGAACGTTGTTGAAAAGAAGAAATAAGGTTGATGTTAGTCATGAACCTTAGGACGCATTATGTCGGTAAAGGCTAGAAAAGTGGTCATCTGCCATAACTGATATATGTTAATTATTAAGAAAAACTAAAGAACAGGAAGAAAGTTTAGGTAACACGTGAAAACTTTCTTGAGGAACGGGTCATGCCATACCTGGCAAAAGCCCTAAAAATGCCAAAAGCAACGATCTGAGATTTGCCAAGAAAATTAAGGAAACTGTTCCAATTTTGTAACACAAATGTAAAAAGATTGACTGTGAATCTTTGGTGACAGAACTGTCTGTTAAGTTTTTTTTTTCGGTGCCTTGCAAACAACGGAGAGCAGAGACAATATTAGTTTAAAAATCAAAAATTTGTGTGTGATTAAATTATTCCCAAAAGGGTTAATATTTTTTATTTAACCATTTTTTCGTGCTTTACAAATTTGATATATATTGTTTATTTAAAAACTAATATTTTTTGACTTTCTACACTTTGTACATTTTGCTTTAAATCTAAGAAAGTTAAAGGCACTAAGAAATCAAAAACGCAACTTGCTAGTATTTTACGATCGCTTGATTCCATTTAAATATACCCAATTTTTTACTACCCTCAGGACCAAAATAAAAATATTAATTAAAAAGAACTATTGGCATATTGTTTATTTCTTAAACCCAAGTTTTGTAATTAAATTTTACAAGAGTATATAGTCTAAGTTAAATTTAATTGTGCACAGAGCACCTAACCTGAAGATATTTATTAGGCAACGTTGTTCGTAAGCACAATATGTTCGCCACTAAATAAGGCACTAAAACATCGCCCCTGTTTATTTTACCTTCCCTTGTTTTGTTTACTGCAGCCAGGTAATAAAAAACAAAGTAATAAAAACAAATTAAAAGGAAAAAGTAGCATCTGCTGTCTCTAAGTAAGTAAAGTAATAAAGCACAGCGTTTACTGAAAAAAAAATGGCTTTTCTTGCCAATCTTTTTTTTTTATAAAAACATTTATCACATTGTGTTTTATAAGGCCTTAGTGATAACTTCTTTTCATTATTAGTTTATTTATAAAACAAAAAATTTAAAACGTTTATTAATTTATACATTTCTATTTTGTTATAGTAGTAAATCCCACAGTAAAATAAAAATATAATGGGATCTGGACAAATATGCAAATCTTTTTTGTTAAAAATATTATAATATATAAATCTACTATTAGTTTGTATTAATTAGTCGCCAGTACAGGTATTTACTTAAAGAAATTCGAATCTTATTTCTACTGACTACTCGCGTCTACTTGACATTTAACAATTTTTTTGTTAAATAATATTTAATTTAATTGTAAACACAAATAAAAAAGACATAGGTATTTCTTAAAATGTATTTTGGACACACTTACTAAAATTAAGACAAGCAGCCTCGTAATATCTCCAACAAGCGAGGTACATATATTAAAATAGAACACTATAGTTTGGGTTTATACTAACTGGTTGGTAAACGTTTAATCGTTGCGCTTCAGCACTATAAGTAGTTGCCGACAGACTCTGCTGTCGTCTAAAGATGAACTAAAAAAGATAGGTGCAAATTAAGGTTTGGACGCCCTGTCAAAATACTAATGCGAAACAAAGAATAGAGTGAAGTAAGAAGTTTTTATTTAAAAACAATGTACAATTAACTATTACACCAAATATAATGTGATACGCCAATGGGGCGTATCAGTAACTCAAGTAAATATTTTCAAATATATATAATTACTAAAAAGTATAATTTTACCTTGACAAATTTCAAAAACTCCAGTTGCCTTTACTTAATCCAAAAAAATGTAAAAACTTAAAATTATTTTTTAAATAGGCACTAATAGCCTTAGAATCAATTTGTCAAGGTTTTGGAAATCTGAAACATAACTTACTATCTATTGACAATACTAGATGTTTACATTCTTATTAATGACCTAAATTTACAAAGCATTAGAAAAGAAAAAGTTTCAAAATTAGCCTTTGAAATTGGCACAAAAATTCAGAATAGAAAATTATTTATAATTCACTTAAAAGCCCGAATCGCTTTCCCGACTAGTTTATAAAGCGTAAATATATAACGACGTTACGACACAATTGGAAATTGGGAAAAGAGAAGTCTAAAAACTTTAAGTCAAATTTAGAAATTATTTGCAGTTTTTGGGACACCCCGTATCACTTGTCACTCCTGTGACACTTGATATAATTTTATTGACAAATTATATTATTAAAAAAGTTTAGATGTTGCCTTGACTTTCCAGCTATTTTTCTAATATACCCTTTACTAATTACTTTTATAATCACCACTCCAGTTTTTTAAATCACTTTTATCACACTTTACTTTCTGGTTACCTTTGAACCTTACGTTAAATGTGTCACGTTACAATTGATACAGATAAATTTTTAGAATAGCTTTATTAGCTGAGAAAAATGTACACCTTTGTACGAAAATTGGTATTTAAAATATTTTTATTTTTATAGAAAAACTACTATTTTTTATTAAATAATAAAGAAAATTTTCTCAACTAACCGCAAAAATTACGTGTTCATATCAACGGAGAAAATTTTTCCAGCTGCGGGTGTTATTTTAACCGCACAGTCAGCTGTACTCATCGTCGGTCTCTCGGTGTGCGTACCTCTCTCTGCCGAGCCTCAGGCCTTTCGAACCGACCCACTTCATGGGTTTATTTTCTTTTTCGCCCGCGGAAAAGACGGCTAATAGAAAACCACGTTAATTTTTATATCCATGAACCCCACTAAGCGCATCTTTAACCCATAAACCAAATAGTAAAAAAAAACTACTTTAATAACTAGGTTTTTAAATGTTTAACCATTTTTTAGTTTCCTCAACAATACCCAAGTACCGAAACATACGGATCTGCATTTTACACCGTAGTACAAACATGGGCCTTATGAAACTAAGTTCTACCTCTGTCTGGGCAATGTTATTAAGACCGGAACTACAGTTTGACGTAAAATCTAATTCCCATAAAACAACACACGATCTTTGTCTATGGCCCTCATCGAGCTACTATTCGAGCCCGAGGTTGGTTTACTTCGTTGATCTGACAAGAAACGGACTACAATTTCAGAAAGGCCGCTAATGTTTATTTTGTTCATTAAAAGTATTCAACCGCAAAATGTTTTAAGATTTAAACTTGCCATAATTTGTTTTTTGTTTTTGACAGCCCACAAAGGTCTTTAGATGTCTAATTTTTTTTTTCATTTTCGTCAACGTTGTCCGAGTACCGAAACATAAATATTTCACCGCACCTTTGAGACAACGCGGTATTGCCACCACGGACGGTATATAAATAACTACTGCCTCTCAAGTTTAATGGTTTAATTAAAAATTCTGTTTTATTTAAGAACAGCTATATTTATTCTGATTTAAAAACAAACAAAAAACATATGTAATTTATTACTCAAGAACTAAATATTCGCCTAGTTTTGCTTATAAATAAAAAAAAAACAAACAATAAATAAATCAATATGTGAATTTAAATTTTGTCACTACATAAATAAATTTTTAAATATTTTAAAAAGGTTTGGTCTTACGTATAGGAAAGATATAAAAACCCAACCTAGTTTGCTCCCTTAATGTCAACTTTACATGCATCTTTTGTGGTCATTTCAAAATAGTTTTAATTTTTAGTTATATATTGTCTCTCAATACGTATGCAGCTAAAAAATTCTTTAATCATATTTCGTTAACTTAACAACATTGCATCTCCAAACTGCTTATTAAATGTTATAAATTCGGAATACTCGTTATAAGTCTGATATGCAAAGGAATGACAACTTTAACGTCTTGGGATGTATAATAATAATCTAATTATTTCTAACATAGTTATGTAAGTCGAGGCATTTTGACGGGGTCATGCATAAAGTTGAATTTTCCTTTATTCGCCATTATACTTTTTAGTTTACCACTAAGTTAATATTACTTTATATTCTTAAAAAATATTTATTTTATCATGAAATTTAGTATGGCAAAAATAATGTTTTAAGTAGAACAAAGAGTAAAAGACGCTTCAATAAAAATATTTTTCTCTCATAGCGGTTAGTTCAACGCAAATGTTTAAAGATTACAAAAGAATCTAAATTTATTTAATTACTGGATACGGAGGTGAAAACTACTGGTACGAAAAATAGACGTACTCTCTATTTTCGATAGTGCTGTCGGCCAGCGCTGGACTGACACGAAAAAGTGTTTATACGGTGCCAGCGCTGGCAGGCCAGTGAGACTGTTGCCAGTTACTGGCATCGTATACATGAGACTTAATGTGAAATAAAAAAATAATATACAGGGGGTATGAAATATTCTTCAAAATTTGTTTTTAAGTAAATTAAAGCCTTTACCATAAGTTTTTAGGCAGTTCATTTGCGATACATGTGTTTACATACTACATCTGATAAAAAATAATTATCATTTGGTTGGCAGATGGGTGAAAGTCGTCTCTAATTCGGATCTTAGACTATGGAGGAAAATGATAAAGTTCCTTGGTTTGGATGGTAAAAAGGTCTCCTTAAACACAACACCCGAAACCGAAAATTCGTAAAATACATTTTATTAAACCGTTTTTACCTACTACTTAATTTATGTTATTTTTGTATTTCTTTAGATTTTTTAACTGCTTTTTTACCCGCATCAGTTGTTCTTCCCAAAATTACATAGACATTTAGTTATTTCAAGTATAAATCACTGATCCGGTATAGTCTGTCTCAAAGTATCTCGTTTTAGCTCTTGCCTTCATTTATGGATTATACCTGCCGACAGCAATAAAACTGCGGATCGGTAGGTATTAAAGGACAGAACATTAGGGGCGGACTTTAATAATATAAAGATTTATAATTTATTGTTTATTTAGGTAAGTATAATCTTAAAATTACATTAAGAAATTAAATATATGCAAAGTTTTAATAAATTTATAACTGCATTATCTATACATAAATACATTTTTAATCTGAATAGCTTAATCTTATTCTGTTTCACTATCAGAGTCATCATTAAGATTAATTACAATAGGATGTATGTTGTTTTGGATAGAAATGTAAGAGTCCTCAATTTTTATAATGTGCTGTAGTGATTTTTTCCAGCTTTCAACTGGTATGTTAGTAATTACATTTTTTATCAAATTTATAACACTGGAACTTAAAGTAGGTGTAACATTTTCTGCTCTGATCTTTGATTTTACTTGGTTCCACAAATGCTCTATGGGGTTAAACATACAGTGATACGGAGGAAGCGGTAAGAAAGTATGCCCAGCCTGTTCAGCCAAATTATCACATACATATTGTTTTTTAATTGCATATAAATTTAGGACTTCCAAAAGATGCGTTTTTTTGTAACTGAATTTAAAATAAATATTATTTTCTAACAAATATTCCTGGATTTCAGTTTTTAAACTTGATGAAGCTGGTGCTTTGTGTAGCAGACGGCTGTGGTAGCTTGCGTTATCCATGACAATAACACTGTTGTTTGGAATTGGAATTGAAATTTTTAAAAGATAATTTTGAAACCAGTTTTCAAAGAGTTCTGCACTTGTATCCTCATGATAATCCAAGCTAGAATCCTTAATATTCTTTTCAGACAACAGCAAGCAGTTTGGGACAAATCTGTCTTCTGAACCAGCGTGTATTATGGTAATGAGCTTTTCTTTATTTGAAGGTGCTTTCTTCTAACAGTTTTGACTGGATTCAGCCCATCCTTTGGATACTGTGTCGTGTGTATTGTACCATGTTTCACCAAGGTAAATTATGGATCTGTTTTCTAACCTATATCTTTTAATTTCTTGAAGGTAATTAAATCTCCAAGTGCGTAATCTGTGCGATTCCATTACTACTTGTCTTTTGTCTATTTTGCGGTATTTAAATCCCATTTTACAAACAACTCCATGGAGAGTGGCACGGCTAATATGTATATTGGTTTCGTCTTCGTCTAGCTTCTTTTTCAGTTTATCCAAGGTAGGAATAACTCCGTTTTCATAAAGACAATATATTTTCCTTCTTATTAGGTCCTGATCACTATTGTCTATACGGTGAGATTGAAAATCACTACGTTTTCTTCTTTTGTTCAATTCTTCACTCATAATAATATCCCTTATCGATGATATTGGGGTTTTTGTATGTAGACAGGTTTCTTTTAAAGCTTCTTGTTTAATTAGACCTCTACTGATTTAAGTTTCATACACATTTTTCATAACTTGTTTTGCATCTAATGACAAATGATTTCGACGCGACATGATATATTCTCGTAAAACAACTTTTTCGAAACGCACAGTAAAAAGGGTTATTCAACACTGCCACTAAAATATTAGCCAAAATATTTATATGCCTAATGGTTAATACTCAAGAAATACCTGGCCCACCCCTGCCCCTATGAACAAATGGGTTTAGCCAATAACAATAGGTAATAAAATCGTTAAAGGTTTATTGGGGTATGGTCCGACAAAAGCCATAACGATATACTTTAAGACTGACTATAACAGTTCTACAGGAATGAAAAAGTCGTCACGCCAAAGGGTAAATCATCAGCGGTAAAACTGAAAGAGCATTATTCCCACTGACGCTAGTCTAGCGGTTTTACATCAGTGCGTATATTTGGTAACTCTAACGGCCGAGTGATGATAGCGTTGTTAAATTTAGCAATGGACTTAGCAATTGTTAAAAGTTAACAACGGTTTAGAATGTTTAATAAAACGTCATTGTCAGTGTTATTCAATGATTTTAGTAGACAACCTATCAAAATCTGACATTTTGTTAAACATTCTAATCCGTTGTTAACTTTTAACAATTGCTAAGTCCATGGCTAAATTAAACAACGCGATCATCACTCGGCCGTAAGAGTTTTTTGCTGTAAAGTATACCAATGAATCTCGCATCTCTATTGGTTCAATTATTTTTGGTCCAAAAGCAAGTTCAATTGTTTTCTGCCGCTTTTTTAACTGGTAACAAAATTATCAGTTGTTAAATAAAAAAAAAAAAATTAAGTACTGTGTATTTAATTATTTAAGTGATATTTAAATATATTAAATTTGTTTTCAAAAATAATTTTAGAAAAGAAAATTTTGTACTTATAATTAATTTTACACTGCTCAAACTGAAAAAAAGGTTTAAAGTCAATCTTAAATATAAGTAGAACAAAAGGAATTATAACATTTTTTTTCTAAGACTTATTAATACAACAATATAGCAAAAAGTACACAATTTTACAACATAAAAGTCTCTTACAATAAACAAGAGACCGTGAAAGATTAAAAATATATCGCTATGTCATAAATAAAAACAAGTTATCTTAAAAAAAATAAATAAATCCTAAAACAACAATAAATTATGGTATATTAAAAAGGACGATTTAAACTAAGCAAATTAGTTTTTTACAAAATTAAAAATCAAACACAAATTGTCCAATATATAGGTATAAAAACCCAACATCTCAACAATTGCTTGAATCGTCATAAATACCCAAAAACCCTTTACCGCGTTACACTAACATCAACACGAAACAAAGCATACCTTTAGTTTTGCAAAAACAAAAATATTAGACTATGATAATAAACTACCATAAACTTATGGTAACAAAAATGATCCATATAAAAAAATTGCCTAAACAACTAAAAAGATATTGATATCTTAAGCCAAATATATCAAAATTTATTAAAAATCATAAAAAGTATTTCTCTTATGAAAAAAAAATTTAGTTTAAAAAATATTAAAAAATTTGTTTCCCACAAAAGGAAAATTATCTGCACTACATAGTATAAAGTTTATGGTATTGGTCCTTCTTTAGAAATTCATTTATAATTTTTCTTAAAAAAAAAACTAAATTACTTCTCCTTCCTGTTACCAACAGTTACATTTACAGCATAAAAATAATGTAAATAATATGTATTTTAAGGTACCTGTCTCTTGATTTTATTTTTTAAAATTTTTTAATGATAAAAAATGTTTGTGTGGTTATGTAATCTTTGGTATTAATTTGTTAACGTTAAGTATATAAAAATAATAAAATAAATTGTTCTATATCACTGTTTTAATTTAAACTTTTAATGCCAATAATTGCTTATTTTGTTGTAAAAATTATTATATATATATATAATATATATATATAAATATTATATAAAAATATATATATATATATATATATATATATATTTATATATATATATATATATATATATATATATATATATATATATATATATATATATATATATATATATATATATATATATATATATATATATATATATATATATATATATATATATATATATATATAACTTATATTTACGTTAAAAAGTGATAAAAAGAAAATGTCTGATATTTTGTTAAACTATTTTAAAAGGCTAGTAAATATACCCATTCAGTAAGAGATTGTTGCTAATATTAAAAAAACTTGTAGTGACAGATTACTCTCGTATTGTACTTAACAATTTTTTTTATGCCGCCAATTTGAATAATAATGTAACATTGTAATATTGCTAAAAAGAGACCTTTAAATCTATTAACTTCTATCCATCTTTGGCTAAACTAGAACTTAGTCAAAATTAGTTACTCATAAAAAAGTATACTACTAGCAACAGATAAAGATGATTTACAGGCACTCTTAGAAGCGGTTACAGATCATAGCCAACGAATGGGTCTACGATTAAATATAAAAAAACCAAATGGGTAGTTGTCAGCAAAAACAAAAATATAGCCGACAACTTAACAGAAATAAGCATAAATAAAGAAACATGGGAGAGAGTACAAAAATACAAATATCTGGGCTGCTGGATAAATGAAAAATGGGACTTAAGAAATCAAAAGTAGAATTGAACAGGCAGGAACATCTTTCAAGAACATGCAAAAAGTGCTTATCATGAGAGCTCTAAAAATTCCCTTAAGAATTTACGTAGCTATGACTTAAGCATATTGTTCTATGGAATGGAAGCATAAACCCTCACTAAAACAATGTGCAAGATGATTAAGGATTTCGAAATGAGGACATACCGAAGAACGCTGAGGAGATCGTGGATAGACAGGGTGACGAATGAAGCGTCTGAATAAACAAAAAGTGGTACTTAATACCATAAAAAGAAGAAAGCTGGAGTACTTTGCTCACGTAATGTAAAACCCAAAATATGAATTGCTCCATATTATTATTCAAGGAAAAATAGAGGGAAAGCGTGGTCCTGGTCGCCGAAGATCATCTTGGCTCAAGAATCTTTGCTAATGGTATGAAGTAAACACCATGACACTCTTTAGGTCGGCTGTGGACAAAGTAAAAATCATGTGACTGAAAGAAGAAAAAAACCTAATATTAAGTCAACATTAAATTCTTTCATAATTTACATATTTTGACTGATACAAGCCGTTGGAAAAATAAAAACCTCACAATTATTGATTTTTTTCCTTGTTTGGTGTCAATAGAAATAATTGAGATTATTAAACAATATTTTTCGGTATGCAGACAATACTTTATACCGCGTAAAAAAACTAAGACTTTATAAAAGAATTTACCAAATAAAGAAGTTTAGTTTGTCTGCCAACTTTAAGACACCAATAATTTTAAAAACTGACTCTAGAAATATTAGAATGACGAGTAAAAAGGATAGTAAGGAGATTAAAAAAAATAAATGTATTATAAGTATTTACATCACCTTCATAAAAAAGAGGACGTAGTGGTTTTAAAACTTTATTCGTAGCTTTACTATTCACTTGTCAGCATTAGAAACTTGTATAAAATTTGACCAAAAAGACCTGCTTATTCTGAGAGAAAAAGATTTATATAATTATATTTATAAAAGCCGGATTTAATGACTTCCTATAAAAGCTTTTAGCAATATAGAAATAATATTGAAATATATATATATATATATATATATATATATATATATATATATATATATATATATATATATATATATATATATATATATATATATATATATATATATATATATATATATATATATATTATAAAAATATATATATATATATATAAAATATAATAAATATATAAATTTAAAAAAAAATAATTTAAATAAAAAAAATTAAAATTTAATAATAAACAGTATAGTATAATTAACGACTATAATACGTATCTTTTCACCACAGATATTTCTTTTTATTTTATAAAAAGTTTTACCTAGTTGACTTATAAAATTTCTTAAATGAGCAATTCAATTAGAAGATGATGTTTGAGGATATTTTCGTCGATAATAAAATACTATTATACCTGAACAAAATAGCTAAAATAATGGTTTAAAAATTAAATTCATATTTTAAACATCATTTTTAACATTTTAGACTTATTTATTTTAATTGGATTAGTGAATTATTTTTTATTTACTTGGACGTTCACCACATTAGACATTATATGATTTTTTAGACCAGTAAAGTGGATTTCAACTTATAACAGAAAATTACAATGTTTTGTTTTATCTCTTTCTAGTTTCAGTTTATTGAAACTATCTTTCTATTCCTCTACGTTTTATTACTGTTATTATTGTCTATTCACCAGGCAAAATGTTTGTTTAATTCTTTAGTTAAGAATATACATATTGCTTTTTGTCCGTACAAAATATTTTTTGTTTTATCCTTTATACTTTTTTTTAAATAAATAAAAGAATAAAAATTTTTAAACTAAATTTGTTGTTAAGTTGTCTCTTAATTAGTACAAATTAATTACCTAAGTGAAAATTTAACAAGAAAATAAAATTAGACCTGCAACCCGGTAAAAAAAAGCAAGATTATCTCATAAATACCAAGGTTTTTTACGTAATTGGAATCTCGCCGCTTTATTAAAATTTGCATTTTGTAACAGCTATAAAATACTGCACTTATTAAACTAAAGATTTTTTTAAAGACGTTTCCTCAAATGTTATAATTCCGATAGTAAACCGCCTTTCCGTATACAAAGTATTAAAGAATCTTCGACATATTTTAAAATTTTGTAATCATTTTGACTAGCAGTAAAATTTGCAAATAAGCTAATGCTCCCACATTTAAATCGACCAAACATCTAAATATATATATATATATATATATATATATATATATATATATATATATATATATATATATATATATATATATA
>JAHBCN010018351.1:0-17288 GCA_019359885.1 Listronotus oregonensis
GGAAAAAAACCCTTTTTGATGCCTTAATCTCCAATCTAGTTAACTTAACAAGGGAAAAAGGCCCCAAATTTTTTTTAAAATGTGGCAACTGGTTTCTCCACACCCTTCGATCTAACCCAGGGACCCCCCTTTCTAGCTACCTCGTTGCAAGGGAAAGGGTTTTTTTTCCCCCCTTTTAACTAGCGACCATTTTCCTATTACAATTAGCTTTAATTGAAAATATTCCCTCCAAAAAAAAAGGGGGAAAATTTTTAATTTTTGTTTGGGAAAAATAAAACCAGAAAAAAATTTTTTTCCAAAAAATGAACAAGACAAAAATGTTTAGGGGACGATTTACAAGTATTCAAAAGGATGGGGAAAAAGAACCTAGGAAAAATAGCAAATACGCCCAAACCATTCCAGTTCCATGGGGGAAAAAACCCGAAAAAACGGCTACAAAGGCATACAAACAAGCGTTATTCAAAAAAAAAAAAAAAAAAACGGAGGAAAATAGGGCAACAAAAAAAAAACCAGAAAAAAGCAAGATTTATTGTTAAAAGAAAAAAAAAGATTCGGGATTCAGTGTATCATTTTTAACCCCCGACCCCCCCGTACAGAAGAAAGGAATAAAATTAAAAAAATACCCGGGGAAAAACAATACACACCCAATTCGATCAATAATCAGGACGGAAAAAGTAAAAAGAAGTCGGGATATTCCACGAAAAATCCAAAAAAAAAATTTTCCAGCTAAAAAAATCTACCAGAAGTTTTTTATATGCAAAAAAAAACACCAAGCAACCCCCTTTTAAATATAAGCGACGACAAAGCCTCCCCAAACCCCCCCATAACAAAAGAGAATTATAAGCCACTTAACGACATGACGGGGGGAAAACCCCCGGGCCCCGACGAACCCCCGTTTTTTTCCCCTGACTGAACTTCCAGAAAACGGAAAAGAATTTCCTAAATTTTTAAAAACCCCAAAATTTTGGACCCAACATCAATTTCCTTTTTTTTGGGGACGAAAGCAATAGTTATACCACCCCCCAAAAGGGAAGCAGGGGTTCAAATAACATCGACGGATCTAAAAAACCAATATCATAACGTGCGCAATGTGCAAAGGCCGGGAAAAAATCGTAAATAACAGACAATTTGGACCTAGAAAAAAAAAATTATAGAAGAAAAAGTGCCTTTAGAAAACTAAGATCGGCACAAGATAACGTTATAGATTTAGAAAAAGTACACGAGGCCTTTTTTAACAATAAAAAAATGTATTGCTATATTTTTCGATTTTAAAAAAACCCTTTACGATACAGCGGGGGATACCAAATATTAGAACAGTTAATATCCGGGGAAAATCAATGGCAAAGAAAAAAAATTTTTCAGAATTTTTTCCAAAAAGAACCCCCCCAAAATTAGAATTAAGGGCTCCATTTGAACAGACGACCTTAGAGAACGGTATCCCACAAGGCTCAGTCCTCAGCAAAATTTTTTTTAGCTGGGTTAACAACGTCACAAGAATTACAACCCCAGTCAAATGCAGACTTTACGCGACGATTTAGTTTTTAGTTTTAAAAGGGAAAAAAGAGTTTGGAATCCATGCACAATATTCTACAGAAAAACCCTTTAAAAACCAGAAGACTGGTCCAAAAGACAGGCTTCCAATTTTCCAAAAAAACAAAAAGCGTACTTTTTCAAAATCTTAAAAACAGTACACCGTTATTAAGGATTTATGGTTTTAGACGCTAAAAAATTTTTGGAAAAAAAAATTTCTCGGGGAAAAAAAATTCGACGATAAAAACCCCGGGAAACCCCATATTCAAAACCTTGTATCGACATGTAGAGGGGTTTTTAAAAAATTTTTAAAAGGGTTTTTAAACCCCCAGACTGGGGGGGGACACAAAAAACACTCCTGTATACAGAGCCCTTATTAGATCCCGCATCGATTAGGCGCGGCCGTTACGACTCAGCCACAAACTCTGTCCTAAAAACCTCGATCCTATTCATAATTCAGCCATCCTCAGCAATCGGTGCTTTCGCACTAGTCCTATAAATAGCAGTTGCGAAGGAGAACCCCCGCTAAGACACCGGGGAGCATTCTTGTCCCATCAACGCCATCCAAAGCGCTAAAAAAACCCAAAACCCCCCCAAACTTTTGATCACGTTAAAAAACATCTACAACAGTAAACCCGTTCTCGTCCAGGGTTTTTGAGCGCATAAACCGATACCAAAATTAAAAAATTTCCCCATAAATTTCCCCCAAATTTTTTTTTGAAGATTCCCTTTTTTTTCCCCCCCGTGGGAAATTTTTAAAAAAAACCCCCTTTTATTACCAGATTAGAGCAATACAAAAACACGACACACCTCCAATCTTGATTAAGGCCGAATTTCTTCCCTATTAAATAATCCCCGGGGGGAGATACCTTTTTTACAGATGCTCAAGTCGTCACGGACCAGGGGCCGAAATTACCCCAAACAGCACACTTTTTTTTATTATGAGCAAGTATAAAAAATTTATACAGCGGAAATGTATGCCATTCTCCAAGCCCTAATGTTTGCCGAGCAAAGCGACAAACAGTTTACTTCTGCAGTAATCTCGACTCCTCTTAGCTCTATAACCGCAATCCAAAATGTACCCTCAAACACCCCTCTGATACAGTTGTAATATATATGAGTTCTTCAAAGATACAAACGGTAAATAAAGAAGTGGCTTTTATATGGGTTCCATCACATATAGAATAGACGGCAACGAACAGGCGGATAAAGCAGCTCGGCATGCCAAAGAAAACACGACTCCATAATCGTACCCAATACTGTAAGGGAGGACTTCAAAAGCTTTATCAAACATGAAAAATATATCGCCTGGCAAGAGGGAGTGGAATTCCATGACGTCGTTGCTACGGGAATGTAAAAGACCAGTGTAAAACCGCGGGCAGTGTAACCTATCCAACTTCCGAAAGGACCAAATAACTATAAACCGCCTCCGTATAGGACATACAAATCTAACACACAGTTACTCTCATATCGAAAGAGAACCAGCCGGTATGTGTTCGGTGTGCAATACCCTTAACTGTTAAACATATTTTAGTGGAGTGCCCAGAATTTACAGCAGCTAGACTTAATATGAGCTTAAAGACTCCCTTCAGGATATTCTTAATAACAATTCAACAAACACTATAAACTTCATAAAAGATTGTGATCTATATAAGTCAATTTAAAAACATGTTATAATACAGTTTACTAAAATGTAAATAAACTAATGTACTGTCTACGTGCAAATAACCCTTCGCGGTTCAAGCACTTCCTAATTAAAAGAAAAATATATATCATTGGTGTTTACTTGTCAAACCGAAAATGCATTTAAATCTGCATTAGTCAAAATTTTTAGTACTAATTTTAATATTTCAAAAAACGAAGAAAAAAAGACAAACATTTTTAAAAAAATCACTGAAAAAACTACTATTTTACTAAAATATATGTTAAGAGAAAAAAAAGAAGTATATTCTTAAGGTTTTTTCTTTTGCAAAAAAAGAACTTTATTTTAGGGGCTGACCTTTGTAGTACACAGACAAATAATTGCATTGGAAACAATTTTTTCCCATAAGTTCTTTTTCTTCTAAAAAATTCAAAAACAAATGTAATTTTGACAAAAAAAGAAGTCATTTAGCTAGTGCCCCCTGTTTTTTTTTATCAAATTTTAATAAAATTTTAATTAAATTTAATTACAAAAAATTTCCATATGATACACTTTTTGAGAGGCGCTCTATGTTTTCTAAATTTTATTTAGTATTAAAAAAAAAAAAAATATCGCAAAACATTAAAGAAATACTCTTTTATTTTAAAACGCTTTTATAGATAAACATGTATATCTTAAGACAAATTTAAAGTTTACAATTCATATATATCCGCCAACAAGTTTTCATTATTCACATTTCAGAGATACTATTTTTTGTAAATTTAAAAAAATTCTAACTTAACTGTGTAAAATAAATGCTTATTAATAAATAATTAAAGAACTAACCGAAAACAACCATTAAATTAATTGGTCCTAATTAAATTAGATCCCAAACATACTTTAAATACAATTTGCTCGAAATAGATATTCCTAAACCCAAAATGAATAGGCCTAAGAAAGCACTTATTTAGCAAGGGTTCTAAGGAGTCACTAGGGATATCCAACCTTTGTAATTAAATCAAAGTTTCTAATTAATATACATAACTATTGTTATACCTAAGTAATGAAATATTTAAATTAAAAAGTGCAGATGTTAAAAGCTGTTCTATCAATAAACATTTTAGACACTTTAAATATTTTACATAATTTAGCAATATCAGCACGGTAATATTTTAGGAGATCCCAAATTAAAACAGTTATTCTGGAATATTTCCCCAAGTATAAAGAATATTTTTAACAATAACTAATATTTACTTTGATTTTATTTTGGATATTATTTTTTTTCAAGCCACCAGTTTTACACGTGTGACTAAATGTTGAAAAGGGCGCAAAAATATTGGACGAAAGTAATGAAATGCTTTTGTAATTAAATTAAAAAGGCATTACAATAATAAACAGAATTCTGTTAGGTTTTAAAAGAGTTTTAAAGCCAAAATTTTTTGTTTTAAAATATTTCGTTTTTTTTGACAAACTTGGAGTTACTTATTACCTAAAATATCTTTCTCTATGCAGAAACCAAAGCTGGTGACCTAAGTGCAGTCCTGTTATTATAAAGGTAATATTTTAAAAATAATTATCAAATTATTCATTAAAATCATGTTAAGGTCACTTAAATACGGAATGTTAATTAAATATGGTTAACTAAAACTGACCCGACTCTGTCAGAATTCTTTAGGTATTTTAAACTTCTGTTATTTAAATAGAAAACAACTTTTTAAGTAAAAATTTTAACTTTTTTAATAGCACTTTTCATTTTTTGGGTGTTTTTTTGTGCAGTTAACATACATACTTCTAAAGATATAAATTAAGTAAACGTCATACTTAATTTGGTTAAGAGAATTTTATTTGTATTTATTACTTAGCAATCTTTTTAAACAATAACAAAATAAATTATTTGTAGCTTTTAACCCCCATATTTGGGTTTTATTTTTTGTTTTATTTATAGCCTTATTGCGTATATTTACTTTTTAATGGATTATTTAATAGCCCAAAGGAATTATAAATAGTTAAAAGAAAATAAATTTTTAATTTATCTAAAATTGACCCGACCTCGTCATAACTTTTTAATTTAAACTTTTGGCATTTACATGTCTTATTTAAAAAATTATGTGGAACAACTATGTTTATGGTAAAGAAATTTATTTTATATTATATATTACAATAAAGTCAAACTAATTATGATTTTGTTCTCTATGTACAGGGTGGTTTTTTTCGTTGGTATTAGAGAATATAGGCTAAATGGTAAGACATACAAAAAAACTAAGACAAAATTCGTTCTCTTTTTTAATGTTTAGTTTAGTGACGCAATTAGATCTACGCTAACTAGATTGCTTTAAAAGATAAAGGGTTATTCTCGAAATCTGCCGGTTTTTATTATCTCTCATAACTCGGTTATTTATGGAGATGTAAAAAAACTTTAAATACAAAAGTTTTACAACTTTTTACATAGAATTCAGTGGCGTACTTTAAAAAAGTATAGATATTTTAATTTTTGAGATATTATCAAAATTACCTTTTTCTTTAATGGGACACCCTATATCTGAGTATATCAAAAATGCATTTTTTCTTGTGATTGCAACAATATATAACACTTAATATTTTGCTTTGCCATAAATAGCTAAAATACTAAAAAATATATTTTTTTTGGTGGGCCATGAATTAAATTTTTTAAACGTTTGTTTTGTTTGTTTACATGGAAAAAATTCAATAACAGTTAAGTATTGGTTTTCGCATTCCAATTTCAATTATAGGTACTATATATTTTTTCAAAATTGTCTAAAATAAATATTTTTTAAAACTTTAAAAAGTTAACCATGTTTAAGTGCTAAATTGAAAGTAAGAAAAATAGGGACGCAGCTTAAGAGTTGTATTTTGAGCGTTATCCGGAACTACAACAGCCAGAAAAAAGAATATTTCAAAAATTTTATTGCAATTTAAATAATGTGGATTATTTGAAAAGCAAAAAAGTAAGATTTACAATAAGGAAAATAAAAAGCGAGATGAAATAAATACATTAGCTTGTGTTGCTGCTGATCCGACGGTATCTAGCCGTAATATTAAGAAACATATTGGCACAAGTAAATCTAAAATTTTAAAAATTTTAAGAAAGTATAAGTATAAACCGTACAAAACAAAAAAGGTTTACTACTTACATTCTGGGGATTAAGATCGGCGTTTAGAATTTAGTCATTGGTATTTGGAGCAGCTTTATCGGAATCCAAATTTTTTAAAAAATATAATATGGACTGACGAGGATTTTAAATCTAGCGAAGGAATTTTAATTAACATAACAGTGGATATTGGTCAAACATAAATCCTAATCAGACGGTCGCCAGGGTACGACAAGGACGGATTGGGTTCCATGTATGGGTGGCGCTGTATCAAAACAGAGTCTTTAACTACAGGATTTTTAATGACAATTTAAATGCGTAAAGATACATCCAAATTTTGGAGGAATGTGTAATACTTGAGTTGGATGCTGCAAGCTGCAAGAAATAATGTTTATTTCAAGCAAGACGGTGCTCCAGCCCATAATAATAGCCATGTGGTAAGGCACTTACTAACTGTTAATTTCGGCGAAAATTGGCTTGGTACATATGGACTAAAGAGGTGGCCCCCGCGTTCCCCCGACCTAATGCCACTAGACTTTTATTTATGGGGATTTATTAAAAATGAAATATACAAAATCCGGAGTAATACTGTTGAAGAAGAGCAAATTTTATTAATTGTATTGGAAAAGTGCCAAATATTCATATCTACAGGGTGTCCCAGAAGTAATGGGACACAGAGCAACAGGAGATTCCTTAGGTCGAAATAATGCAATTAACGTAACTTGCCTTATCCCAAAGTTGAAATAACGAAGATCAGGGTGTCAAACTTTTAATTTTGTTTTCGTTTTTCTTAATAATTTCTTAACAAACTAGCAACATAATGAGGTTTTGAAGCGAAATTCAAATGTTTATACTTTTAGCTGGTAGCGCCCCTGCCTAACCCTTTTGATGGTATTTACTTATATTGACCTGTTTGTTACAAGAATTTATAATCTTGCTCAAAAATTATACTTCGTTTAGTCTTGACACGTTTTCAGATAATGCATTGTAAATACCCCAATTTTCTATGGAAAATGGTGGCCAATGTTTAAACGTTTTTTGGAAATTTGTGCCCGTAAAACCCCTTTTAATCTAACGATTTTAAAATTTAACTTTGCAAAATTTAGAAACAATTGGACAAAACCATTTTCTATAAGGACATTTCGGAGTTCCTTTAAAATGCATTTATCTCGAAAACAGCCCAGGGACAAATAAAGTATACATTTTTAACAAAGGAGTTATAGAAACTTCTTATTTAAAACGGGTCAATATATAAGCAAAAGTTATCCATCTTTAAAACAGAGGTTGTGCCTCTACCCCATCAAGGAAAAGAAGGTTTAAACGCTTAAAGACCAAAAACCCAATTTTCTTGTCTTATTAAGAAATTAATAGAAAACGAAAACAAATAAGTTTAACCCCTGTTTTCAGTTTTTAACTGGGATAAGGCAGTTAGTTAATTGATTATTTTATCTAAGGAATCTGCTGTTTGTCCCTACTTCTGGACATCCTGTATACCCAATTACTTCATGACTATTTGTAACAAGCCGAGCCCAAAAATGCATTAAACAAAATGAAAGACAATTTGACCTTTTATGGTTAAGCACATCTTCTCATTGTTAAAGTATATGAGGTAAGGGGAAACTAAAACATTTTTTTATTTGTTTTTTGTAGTTGTAGTTGTTGTTTTAGATTTTTAGTGGTTTAATATTATTGTTAGTGTTAGTTGTTAGTGTTAACTGGGTTTAAAATATACCATATTATATATATAATAATAAGAAAAAAATTATACAACTATGACCAACTAAAAAAATATTTTTTTTTGGTATTTTAGCTATTAGAACAAAGCAAAATATTAGGTGTTATATATTGTTGCAATCAAGACAAAATTCAATTTTGAAATACTCAAATATAGGGTGTCCCATTTAATAAAAAGCTTATTTCGATAATATCGATTAAAACATCTATATATTTTTTAAGTACGCCACTGGATTCTACGCCAAAAGTCATTAAACTTTTGTATTTAAAAGTTTTTATTTATCTCAATAAATTACCGAGTTATGGAAAATAAAAACCGACAGATTTCGAGAATCACCCTATATCTTTTAAAGCAATCTAGTTAGCCTAGGTTTGATTGCGTCATTAAACTAAACACTATAAAAGGAAAAGGGACATGTATCATAGTTTTTTTGTATCTTTTACCATTTAGCCTAGATTCTATAACAACAACAAAAAAAACCATCCTGTACAGTTAAGTATTCTTAAAATAATAAAATGCGCGTCATAATTCATTCGGTTAAGAAAACACAAATATACGTATAATATTTAGCAATATTTTTGAACAATAATAAATAAATAAATTGTACCTTTGGGCCCCGATATCTGACTTTTATTTTCTGTTTAAATTATATAGTATAGCTCTAAACGTCCTAAAGGAATTATAAATAGTTAAAGGAAAGATTGTTAAAAAAATTAAAAAAAAAAACCTTATTAGTAACTAAAGTTCTTAATATACCGAATTGTAAAAAAAGTGTCAAATTATTTTAAAAACAATTTTTAGTTTATAGAAAATAAAACATTTAATTTGGATATTAAAATGAATATAATAATTTTGTACTTCACAATTTAGTTTAAAAACATAATAAAAGAATCTATAAAAGAAACAGTATTTTTTTATAAATACAAAGTGATAAAAACAAGGCTTTTGTTTCATTTTTACCACGATTTAATTAGGTTCCTGTATGTATCTTTGTATCTCTGTAACGAAATATTTTAACTTAATTTTTACCAATTTTAAGTCTAATTAACTTGAAAATGTGTATAGTAGTCAACAGCCGATGACAATACAATTATTTCATAACTTTGTTTTAATGTCCCGACTAAGATCTTCATAATAAAAAAAATAATAATAATAACACTTTCTAAAAATAACAATAATAATAAGTCAAAATAGCATAAAACGCTTTCTACAAAAATTCAGGCTACTGACAACAAAAGATTAATTTTGGAGAAAGAGTTTTTCACTTACCTTCATACTGAAATATCCATCTATCCTTTCCCTTATGGATATTTGTTATGATCCGTTGTCCATAATAGATTTATTGACAAATATAAGATATACTAAAAATCGGGGCTCTTAAGATTACTTTTGATATTGCTTTAGGACTAAAAAATAAGAAAATAAATTATAGTTACAAAAAAAAAAAAAAAACACGCTTTAATAGCAAAACAAACTAAAAAGTTAAAAATAACCAATTATAGTAAAACAGCGTGGAGTGCAATTTATTATACTTTCATAATAACTCTAATATTGTAAAAAGCTACCAATAAAATAAAAATAACAATTAATATCAAGCACCCCACGATTTTGCGGAAGGGACTATTTTCTTTTTTAGTTCGATTGCTATAAAAGCCCCTTTTTTGGAATTTAAGATTATAATTTATTTTAAAGGAATACTGTATTATATAAAACTATAATAAATCTTATCTTACAAATTAATTTATTTAATTAATTTATCTTAAAAAGTTTAGTCTAGGAAAGTCGTTGTAGAGAAACTACCATTTAAACAGTTTGCTAAAATTTGTTATATATTTAACTTTTCTTTAAAGAAAAAAACAACTTTTTTGTAATCGCTCTTACCAAGTAAAGCAATCATTATACTTTACCCTCACATAATTTTATCGGTTTATCAGGAATGTAATGATTCAGAAAACACATTATATCTACTCATATTTCTTTTTTGCCGTTTGAACATGTATAAAAGCCATTTCTAAAATTCCTGCAGTATTATAGGCCATATAAAAGATAAATGTATGCTATTTATTAGTGTTTTAAGGTACGATATCTTTACTAAACTTTATTTTTTCTACTACTTTTTTGGGACTATACAATATATTTATAATACAATATAGAAAAGAGTAACGAAAAGTATTAAAATTCCATTTTTTTATTTCACATAGTTTTTTTGACCTTTTAAACATGCTTAATTACGAAAACCATAAAAAGCTGCCATTTGTGCCGTCTTTTTGAGGTTCATTTTATGTCTTAAGGCGATAACTTTTGTTAACGCTTTATGTTACTGCCTTTGCTGATTTCACACAATTTGTATCTCAAGGGTCTTTCAGAAAAAAAGGAGATTCCCTTCTCTTACCTTAACTTTGTTCTGGGCTCTCTGGCTTTCTGTCTAATCGACTAATATAGGTCACTTTATTATAGGTCAATAAGTGTTTACTTTTCTAGCTCTCACCAAATTATTGCTGAGGTACTCCGGGGAACAATACCGACTCTATTTTTTTTTTAACATAAATATATTTTTTTATTTTTACTGTTATTCCTATTTATCGTTCTGCTAGAGATAATATCCTTCAGTGTAATATTTAGTTTTTCAAGTCAGTCTTTAAGAATTATTTTAAAAATAAGCGCAGGGTAATGAATATTGGATTGGGGGCAGTGGCGTATCTGGGCTTTTTAATTTTTTATAAATTGAAAGTAGAGGCATCTGAAATGTTTGCATAAGAAAATTGTTAAGTAAAAAATTCAACTGGCTGTGGTTTTTAGAAAAACATAGATAATTTTGCAAAATCTGGGATTTGACGATAAAATTTATTTTATCAAGCAACAAATAAACTTTAAAAGTAAATTGAAAAAATGATGGAATATTTTAAAAGGTAAATTTTTAAAAAACTGTATTTTAATGAATTCTTTAAATTTTAGATTTATTTTACGTGAAATTAAACATTAAATATAATAAATCAAGATAAAGTGATGAATTTAGTAAACTTAGTACTAAGTCTTTAACAAGGGTCAATTATTCTTTTACTTTAGATTTTGTAAACCAGCGACGTTGCACAACTTAATTATTTGTATATATTTGTAGATATTTGACTTGATTTGCTGATACGCTTCATCGGTGTTTTATTGTATATTGTTTTAAATAAAAACTTGTGTACAGTTACTCCACTCTTTGTGCCAAAAATAGCAATATTCCTTTTACAGGGCGTCCATAAAAGCCTTAATTTGCACCTATGTATTCAGTTTCTCTTTAGCAGACAGCAGAGTGCGTCTGCAACTACTTTTAGAGCTAAAGCTTATTGATAACCAGTTTTTCTTCTAACCTAGTTGCTTATGGATCGTTAAAAAAATGCACTTATTTAATTTCGGCCGTCGACTCCATCTTTTTTATTTCTTAGTGCATCTGGTTTCTGTATAAATACTTTTGTAGACACGTATAATGTCCATACTTTACAACGAAATAACCAACTAATTATCCTGACTAAATATATTACTATTATTCAAGGCTACCTCTACCACTTTCGCACGTGGCCATTGTTTATGCTTGACAAGATAAATGAACGCCCTCGGCGGTGTCACGGCCTCTTGACGCCTTTCGCAGGGCTTCCTGTGTAAACAGATGACAGTCACTTTACTTGCATAAGTGACCGACGTCAACCTTGCCACAGCGGATATCGCGAAATGATGAAAACATCAAGGCTTAACATTGTGTGACTGTAGTTTATTGGATAAATCCCAGTAACCTAGTCTAGAATGAACTTAAACTTTATATGATCATTTACACTTTTTAGAATTTTATTCAAATTCATACAGTTTAAAATTTATTGCGGCTATTTGTTTAGACAATAAGGTTTACCAATTTACTGAAATTTAAAAACAACTTATTAAATAATTTCTAAATCCCCTAAGTATTTATAGCCTTATTTACGTGGCTTCTTGATTATTGAAATTTTTTTAATATTGGTTCCTGTAAAATGTTAATTTTTTTGTTTAAAGTGGCCGTATTAAAATATATTATATTGGATATTATAAAAATGTTATCAATTAATGGATTATTGTTTTTGAATGTTGTATTTATAATTATTTATAATTTCGGTCATAATTAAGGATTTATTTATTTTAAAATTGATTGATGATTGTTCGGTTTCTTTATTAAGAACCATCTTTAAAATACTAAAATTTGTTGAAATTAAAATAGTACAATTGTTAATACAATTGTTATTGCAGAATAAGCTAAGTTTGTCTTTCATGTTTCTTTTATGTTCAAATTGTTTTGTTTGGCAAATATATGTTTTTAAAAATTTCAGAGAGTCAATTTTATAGATACTTAAATTTAAAGTCACACACCATAAATAAATACGAAAATGGTGTAGTCAATATGCTTGTCTATAGAGCAGTTAAACTTAACAAGTTCAAAAGAAAGACCACAACAACTAAAATGAGGTGAGAAAAATCCTATTGAACAATAATTACCCTAAACAAGCTTTGAACCAATTATTAAAAATCAACTTTTACAAAAGCAATGTTAATAAAGGAGCATAAACATGTTCCTCTCCCATGCATTCGAGGGATTAAAACAAAAATCAAAAATGTTTCTAAACCTTTTAGTATTAATATTGCGGAAAAACCACCTATACAAATTAAAACCCCAAATTCTAAAACTAAACTAATCTAATGTTATCCATAATATTGACTATCTGAAATGTCCAAAAAAATATATTTGCAAAACAAAACAATTTCTGAAAAATAAAATCAATCAGCATAAACGATGCAGAAAAGACAAATCTAGCTTATATCGCACTATCAAAACATGTGATTAATGAATAGATAATGTAGAAATATTTTAATATAAAACAAATATTAAAAAAAATATTAGATAAATAATTTAAATTAAAAATGATAAAAATACTTTAAACTTTCTTACCGACACTGAACACCCCAGTACTATAAACTACAATTTAATTACATTACCATAAACCATTAAACCAATAAAAAAATTATAATTATAAAACCCATCCCAAGTTGGGATTTAAAAATTCAACATCTGTTTACATTTTTGAAATAAAAGTCGCTTCTTAGCAAGTTCTCATTTAAGTGAAAATGTTTAGTGTAGTGGCTAGAATTGGTATTTACTAAAAATTAATGATTGTACTACTTTAATCCAAACAAATTTTAGTATCCTGAAGATGGTTCTCGCTTAAAAAACAAAAACGTCAATTTAAAAATATTTTAATCTTTTATTATGACCGAACAACCCAAGAAAAATTATCATTAATTATAAATTAAGTTGTTGTTTGCGGCAATATCGAAATCACATTTGTTTTTAGTCAAAAATATGCCAATAATAAAAATCCCGACAAATATTTAAAACCCAAAAAAATAAGAAACGCGTTTTTAGCAACTTACAAGAGCTTTAGGCAAAAATTTAAGTCAAGCAAAATACACGATAAAGGACCCCGCAGAAAATCAATGGTAAATGACTTATTCAAAAAATTATGGGTAAAAGGTAAAGCTTGCTAAAGCCTCGACTTTAGTATTTAAATACTGTAATGTATATCAGTATAGTCTTTTTTATGTCCATAAAGAAGATATCTGACAATTTTTTAATCAAGATCAAGTATAAGGTTCTCATACTAAGTCACAATAATGTCTGCCGGCAATGGTCATTGTCGAGGTCAGACCGTCTAAAAATTTGACATTTCATACTTTTAAATGTTTTTTAAAGTGGTATTTACGGAAGTTAAATTACATTAAAAATTTTGCCTATTTTAGTTGTAGGTGGAAATTTTTTTCACATTTCTGAGCCGTCTAAATAAAATCTAATGGCCTAAATTATCGACTTAAATTCTTTAAAAAAAATAGGAGGTGTTGTGTCACATTAAAAATTAACCAGTTTTTGTTATGATATAAAATTATGTTTGGAAAAGCGGAACATAAATAGTAAAAATTGAGTAAACATTTTTAATACTATGAAGAAGCTGCTAGGCGTTTGTGGCTTTATGATAGGAAATGTTTAAAGTAAAAGCTTTACCAAAGTTTGTTATGGAATATTTTTACAAATTTTTATTGTAAAGAAAAACCTATTTTTAATACTTATTTTGCTGATCGTAAAAACTATTAATTTATCTTTTTTTATTAAACTGTAAATTAAAAGCAAAGAGTAACCTAAAATTTACTTTCATAAAATTTGCTGTAATATAATTTTCTTAAAACTTAATTAAGACAATTAATCATTTTACTAAAGGCCATTTAGTAAGAAAAGGGTTCTATAACACAAATGATACTCTTACCTAAGTAAAGCTTTAGAAGCAATATCTTAAAGTTTTGGGGTTTAGAATATCAAAGTCAAACACAAAAAAGTTTTTTTTACATAACTTAGTTAACCTTGTCAAAACACCTTCCTTACTATGCCATGATCAACACAAATTAAACTTTTGTTTGGAATAACAATTGTAAGTGTGTTCTATAGTTTTGTGGCGGATTTATGTTTTAGTTTGTTTTATTTGGAATACTCGCCTTGCTACTTTTTGGAAAATGGGTCCCTCTTGGTCCGGGTCCCGGGGTATACGGGCTAACCCTGTCCAGCCCTATTGACCCCTATGAACTTGCAGATCACCTGTAACAAAAAAGTATTTGTAATTTTTTGGGTTTTTGGGGGGTTTTCTTCTTTCTTGTTGCAGGCGATCTGCAAGTTAATAGGGGTCAATAGGGTTGGACAGGGTCAGCCCGTATACCCCGGGACCCGGACCAAGAGGGTCCCATTTTCCAAAAAGTTGTATTCCAAATAAAACAAACTGGAATAACAATATCTTGCCTAATAAAATGACAGTAGGTAAGGCAGATTTTTGTGAATGAGGAGCCAAAAAGTGATGCAATAAGTTATGGGAGAGCTGTAAAACAAATTTAAAATATGCCAAAGCAAGAAGTCTGACAACTTCAATATTGCAACATTAACCTGACAAACAACCTTATTTTTGTTAACAGAATAATTTTCGTCTTAAACAACAGGATATAATTCCTAGACACAAGGGAATAGAGCCGGCTCATTTAGAAATTTGAGTGGTCCAGAGCCAGTCCTCGAGCTATTAAAACAGGCGATAAAAACAACATCTGGATCTTTGGCAAGCATCACCTGGACAACACACACACAAAAGGCATTGCTAGGCGCCTCTTCCAAGAACCAAAAAGCTAAGGTTCTTCTTCTGGACTGGCCCTCAGCTGAGACAAGTAGTAGGACTTTTGACAGGTCTCTGTTATCTCAGGAAACACTTGCGAAAATGGGCATACATAATGGTCCCACAACATGCAGGCTTTGGGGGAAAGAGAAGGAGGTAGCTTCACACATAATATACGACTGCAATGCACTGACGTACAGAAGACATATACTGTTCAAAAATATACCCAGTAAAATTCCTCTACTGCATGAACATCTTGGTAGAAATCCATTAGACCTATTGAAGGAAAGTGGACTTCCAGAAAAAAAAGGAAGCACAATAAGTCAATAGGCTGCAGTGGAAATATAGGCACGCGACCAACCTCTTAAAGCAACCACCCAACCATCTTGAAAATGTTACAAACAATACAAATTAATATTGGTAGCGTTGAGAAAATCATCAATTCACATTTGCAATACCAAGAAGTTTGCACAATATGGAAAATCGAATACCTGACTACGGAGCAAAAAAAGAGACGTGTTGAAGTTTCCACTAAGGTTTTCAGGCGATACCAAGACGAAAGTAAAGATTACCATTTTCCCCCAGAATTAGAAAGAACAAGTCCAGAGTGGTACCACCAAGCATATCTACTTTATAGTCCATTATTACTAGGTGATTTCCATCCCTTAATTGGCCTAAAGAGGCACTGGACGGTTTAAAATTTCAAGACAAAGATGATCTTGGCGAGTTTGGACATGAGTGGCTTCGCGCCCAACAAAAACATTTTATAAGAGTAAAAGTGGCGGTATAAAAATTTCACAACGATAACAAAAGTACAGGGTTTTTCCGTATATTTTGGAGCACCACCAGAGCTTTTGTTTTAAGAGTAAGAAGGAACCTAAAATAATAAAATAATATTTTTTATATATGTGTCAGCGTCAAACACTGAAATCCGTCATTTCCTGAAATGACTTGTCAGTAATACATGTGTTGCCAATAGACAGGATAATAGCCTTGTTATTACAAGGTTTGACTAAATTAGCCAACAAAAACCAAACCAAAAGTAGGTACGAAACAAATTATGAGCCAACATTTTTTTGTGGCAGGTTCCAGCACCTAAGAAAAATACGCAGCAAATAAAATTTACTAAATGTTTATTAAGCAAATTATTCTTCACTCCATTTTGTATCGATTATTTAAAATAAATTCTATATTTAATGGCTTTGCTGGAACCGACCTCAAAAATAATAGAAAGTACCTAATTTGTCTAGTACCTACTGTTAATTTCGTTTTTGATGGGTAATTCAGTGTACAGAGTTATTCATTGTAAAGTAAACAGGGCTTTATTTTTGAACTTTCCTGTATTTTTTTAAAAGACGAATATAGCCATTTCGTGTATTTTTTGTCGTAGAATTTAATAATCTAATCAAAAAAACATTTAAAACACAAACAAAAGAGTTACATCACGAGTGACGTATTTTTCTAAATGAAATACCCCGTAAATTTTTATATTAATAGATAGAGATTTTCACAAGGAATTTGGTGATATAGGGGTTGCTGGGTTTATTTCCTGCGGTTCTGCTAAAATTGCCTAAAAACTGTATAATACTATAAGGATTGTTTCACCTGTAAAAACCTGGCTGCCACAGGTCACAGGTGCTTATTTGTCAAAGTCTAGAATTTCAAAAATACGTTTATTACTTTTTGGAGTAGTTTTATAATGAGGTTTTCGTCAGAAGAACGGCTTCAAATTATAACTTTCTATTATAAATGTGGAGAAAACGCCATGGAAACACAACGAAGATATGTTGCAAATTTCCACCGAAATATATCAGTTTTGACTGACTTTAAAACTAAAGGTCTTATTCGAAGAAACAAAATCGTTACATATTAGAAAAAGGACTAAAATGAGAAAAAGAAACCGGAATCGAGCTATTCTTAATCATTTTACTTTGTATCCCATGAAGTCAATTACTGACGCAGTTAGAGACTCGAGGTATGGCCCTGCAAGAAGAAGAGTAACCTATGCGACGGTTCAGAGAATACTGAAATATTTGAAGTATCTTCCATATCCCGTTCTTCCAGTTCAGCATTTAACACGTGAA
>JAHBCN010018352.1:0-17145 GCA_019359885.1 Listronotus oregonensis
CCCTGAAGTCACCGGCGCCTGTTTCACGGGAAAGGGCTAATTCATCCCGAACAAACAGATGCTTAGAAAGGGATCCCTGAATCCAAACAGAAGGCGGACAGAAACTTTATAAGAAAAAGGGTTCCCTGGCTTTAAACAGAAAACGGATAGGACCGTTTTTATAGGTTAAGGCCGGAGATGCGGCCTCAGAAAAAACATCTGGTTCCTGTAACAAGAACCTGGTAGCTACCCACGTCACTAGATCAAGAGAGGAGAGCATGACGGATCTAATCGTCTGCTCGTCATACTCTTCAGGAGACAGGGACACTAGAACACATCAGAACACATTGTGCTCGTGTCCGGTAGCGACACGAGTAAGAGGAGATGTAAGAACTCTCTCCCAATCGAGTATCGGATTTATTAGAAGTCCGATCCTATTGGGAGAAATATAAAAAGGTGTGAGCCACAATAGACCGAGCTGTCGCAGTGGAGGGAGTAAAAAGTCCACTCACTTTAAACCTACCTACCTACCTACCTACCTACCCTATTCTTGCCACAACTGTTCGCTAGACCACCCTCATATATAGAAAATTTTAATGATAAATTTTCTATAAGGGGTATAAGGAAAAATTAAACGTTAAAATTTTTGATTTTTATTTCTCTTTTAAATAGAATTGATCTAGCAGAATAATACTTGACCAAAATTTTGTTAGACTATAATTAAGACAGTTCTTTGTTGCTACTTGTTAAGCGCGGTTTTTGTTTTACTCCATTGATTCTTGAATTGTTTAATAATTTTTGTATTATTCCTTATTGTTATAATATTTTAATCTTAATTATGTTAAAATACAGACAAATCAGTAAAAAATTGCCAAGTCAAAAAAAAAAGAAATTATGGGAAGAACTTGGTCCTATTTTAGATCTTAGTGCTTTAAGAGGTCGAAATTTTTGGTTACGAACTTAAATCTTCTTTTACGCAAGTGTTTTTCATGAGATCTCTTTTATTTTTTCCAAATTTAGGGAATGAAACAAACCAGCAGCGGTTGGATGTCATATCTTGTTTTAGTATACCTAGCTTGGGGGTAAAAACTAACCATTAGACTTGAATTACAGAAATTTCTCATTTTAATGTCCCTTAAATCGCGCCCGTTTTGGGGTCTGATACGTGTAGCACTTTTCTTTGTTTGGTAAATAAAATGTTGCCTTTTTTTATTTTAAACTTTAGAGCAATTATGACCTTAGAAACTCAGGTTTAATTAGATTGCAAATTTCTAAAGGACCCCCTAAATGTCAGGGCTGTGCCGATTCTACATTTCAGACACCAATACCAATACTTCGATACTTTTAACTCCGATACCGATAATGTATCTGAAAGCAAAGATAATACTACTACGGATAAGATAAACCATTCAATGCTATATTTTTGATACCCCTAATGGACTTTGGCTAACGCGAGCCGATGTCCATCGAGAGATTTTCGCGCTATCCTTGAACGAAAGTTAAACAGTGTTGCCGGCAGGCCTTTACTATTGGCGTGATGAAACGCGACTAGAAAATACACAACCCGTTTAGCCGCCCGCTTTCGCTACTTCGTATTCCGAATAAGGTACAAGCGACAGACATTGGCAATGTCGCACATGGTTTCGTACCTCGTTTCGCTGGGGCAGGGGTTACCGACTTAATTTTATTCGCATTTACGGAAGCATTGATATCTCCGAACTAATTCAGAGCGCCCCATTTAAATGAACCATCTATCCGTAGTAGTATTATCTTTGCTGAAAGTATCCGAAAATCAGATAAAAACTTGTTTTTTCACGTAATGTTTTTATTTATTTATATTTACACTCAAAATAGTCAAAATTACAACAAAACATTTAACAGTTTAAAAGTAAAAACATCCATTATCTTTTTAATAACTTTTTGCTCATCTTCTTTTTCGGTAAGTAATTTACCTTTATAACGAGAATCTAAGACTGTAGTAATTAAATAAAAATCATTTTGTTTCCTAAAACTGAAGCTGTTCTTCAATACTGTTAATAATTCCTTTGCGAGTAATTTTACATTTTCTACGTCTGAATAATGTTTTAAAACAGTTTCGATGTCCTCAGTTAGTGGAAAAATATCCGCTAAAGAAGCAAAATAATCACTTGGTGTCTTTGTAGCTTCTTAAAACGGTTTCAAAATTTTAACTACTTTTTCAGCAAGTAGCCAGTCACTGTGCGACATGGTTAAAAAATTTGCGAAGGAAACATGAATTATATTACGGTAGACGCCAATAAAATTATATTTACTTTTATTATTTACCTAAAATAGCGTCTTTCTGTTTAAGCTTGAATGGCGATGAGGGCGAGCGACGACGATTTCCGACCGATTTGACACAAAAAAGAACAGTATCTGAAATCAAATACATTTGTATCTAAAAATTTGGGTATCGACGAGTATTGGAAATTAGTAAATATCGGCCGATATCCGATACTGAGTATCGGTATCGGTACAGCCCTACTAAATATACAATATTACCGCCTCATTTCAGTGCGTTCCGAAACCAAAAAATCCAGTTTTCAGAATTGTTGCTTTACTTGTGTCCTAAAACCTACTTACATACCAACTTTTAGGGTTGTTCCCCCTCGGGAAGCGCCCGATTTTAATGACTTAATAAGTTAGTCAGTAAGTAATAAAATGGACGATTTTCAAAATCGAATATCTCAGAAACCAATCGACATAATTATTTTTTTTTACTGGTAATTGGAATAGTAATAAACAAATTTTGGCGACATACCGCGTTGAAAATTGTTAGGACAGTTAACATACCGGTTTATTTTGGCGAGAAGCAGTAAAGTCCGATTTAAAGTTGAAAAGACCACCAGCGTCATCAGCATGCGTTGTTCTCTCTCACTTTAAAATTATTCCCGTTCTCGTCGCTCTGTTCCAAACTTAACAACCTATGGGTGGAGCGAAGAGAGAGAAAGACTTAATCGCGGACTCTTTTGGTATGACGTTCCTGGCCTTTTCTTATTAAAATCGGACTCTAACGCAGGGTAAGGTGTTATGACGTCAGTATCTACGTCATTACTTTGTACCCAGTATCCACCGCTATCGCCACTAGTCGGGAGGAGAGTTAATAATGGTTACGTTAAGTGTCAAATTAAAATAATGGAGGATTCGCGGCTTTTCTATTCTTTTGGTTCGTGTTATGTTTTTTTGCTATGGTTTACCAACTATTTGGAATGCAGATTTTGATTTGTAAGTTAATTCCCAAATGGATAAATAAGTACAATTATTGTATTTAAATCATAGAGGAAAAGATTTCCTTGCTGCAGTTGACTTGGAAACAGCTAATATTTTATTAAATGAAAAATTTGGTTTATATCTTACCTATTTGACTCATTTCTTAACTCTTTAAAGACCTTACATTTGGACTTAAACTTAAAAGTGTATTAAACGATTAGTATGTAAGTTGACACAGGTGTGATAAACGTAAACCGTTTCGTTTTTGCTAGGATAGGCGGGTTAAGCACGGTTAGAATGGTGAGGGAAAGAACTGCTATCAACCAGTAGTTAAAAACGGTATGTCGAATGGAATTAAAAAAATTACTCCTTCAGTAGAATGAAATAAATATTAGAACTCCTGAAAATTTTTAGGCTAGGCGGGCAAAACTTTTAAATAATCTAAACAGATTATTTTTAGTCCGTTAATGTTTCTTTAGTGCTTTGTTGAGTTTTATGTGCGGTTTCATTCTTTCTTTACAGTTTTGTGATATCTTAACAAAATGTGCATTCCATGATAGCTTAACAATTAAATCAAATGCGAATCTTTAGATGTTAATATTTGTTAATATAAATGGACACCATGGGAATAAATTCAATATTAAATTAAATGGGGTTATTGAAAAAATGTTGACATGCGATGGTTATTTAATTGCGCATTTTTTCCAATAAAACTGTTTATCAGGAATGTGTCTTTGTGACGGTGAACCAGTATCAACTATCCTTAATTATAAATGCAACTACCCGTATATTATCAATTTGAATTTTTATAAAGTCATTCGACGGATAACATGTAATGTTCTTACTATTCAGAATGCTCTCTTGATCTCCAATTTTGATGGGTTAATTTTTGTATTCGCATACAACTCTGCTCTCGTGTTTCGGATAAGGTGCGTTTGAGGTAAGAATAGCTGTATAAATTTCTGGCCCTTTGTTGAGTTAATTTCGGAAGGTTCCCGACAATTAAGAGAGAGAGAAGAGAAACAAGAGGTTACTTAACTATTCTTATTCTTCTCGAGCTTGTTTAGGTACTTAGTGGATTATAAAGCACAAAAGTAACTTTAAAAAGTGGAAGCACAAGCATATTCAAAAGACCTAATATTTCCTTAATGGTATAGGAAAAGAAACATGAAATAACAAATATTTAAGAATAAATTGACTAAAACAGGGCGTTGCAGTTAGAGTTAGGAAAAGTTAGTGTTGGCCAATATTATTGACACACCCGGTAAAAAAAAAGTATTTATGAAATTACATGCGCAACAAAATCCGATACACGTGTCGACGGTTCTTAACACCCCCGTTTATTATTATTGAATTTATTATTTGGCTGATACACCTGTAAATAAAGTTACACTACCAAAAACATGCATGAGCGCGTTGCAGCCTCTGATTTGTTTATTAAATATGTTTATGATTTGGAACAGCTTTAAAATTGTTTGATGACATTTGTATAAAACAAGGAAGTTTCCATAAACCTAGATGAAATGGAAAGAATAGACTTTACCCATCCATCAATGATTTAAAATGCACAATATAAAATAATTTATTAGGCTTAAAATAAATTTTATACATGGAATATACCAATCGTAACTAAATACCAGTTAAAAGATAAGAAAACTAAAATTATATCACACATATAATCAATTTATAGTCACGGTAACAAGTCGATGTAACTTTCAGATTTTGTCATTTCAATAAACTGTTTGCCATTATTTTTAAGTCACTATTTCATCTCATTTGAACATTTAAGCTCTAGCCTTTGGCATTTAGCCAAAAATAAAAGAAACTGATTTTCGCAAATGGAATTTTCCAATTCAATTTAAAATACTTAATTTTTTCAAATCAAGAAGCCACTTTCAACTAATGAAAAGGAAATAAGCATGCTGCATGTTTTAAAAAAATCTACTAAGAAAGTTGAGTTCCAAAAGTCACATTCTGTGTATGTCAATAAAAAATTTATGTACTTTTTTTTTCATAAAATAACAGATATACATTTATAGTAAAGGTAAATATTAATTTTAGCACCATTTTGCAAAAAAAACTATTGAATTTCACTATTTTATGGCCCAGACACCACATTTTGATCACATTTCCAAAACTTCCTTTTTTTGAAATGGGGATGTAATCAAGAGTAATTAGCGGGCAAACTGTTACTATTTCGTTTTTTTTCTGTGGATATGTTAAATAGAGGATGTTAAAGTCCATTACAAAATTTAATTAAAATTTGGTATCGAAACCTAAAACAATATTTAACACTTTCTTAGTTCAATTTTGAAATAAGTTTTTTTGATTTAAATAATGCGTAACCGAAACATTTTCAAATTTAATGTTTTAAAAGTAATGCAACCATTATTGTAACTATTTTTTGAGAATAACCAACCTTTCAAAAATCCTTTTTTTTAATATAAATAAAAGCAAATTTTAATGTTAAAGTAATATTGTTGGTCACATGAGTAAATTTTTCAGTGTCAACTAATTATTCGTTGTTTTTTGAGCTACCAAGCTTTTTTACATTTTTTAACTGGGAAAGATTAAATTTTGGAAATATAACAATACATTGGTGACATTTAAAATATGTTGTCCTATAATGAAAACGGCATTTTATTTTTGTATGTCTAATGGAATGTCTACAAAATTTATCCTAAGGTAGAAGAATAAATTTAAAGAAATATAGTGCATCAAAAACCAATCTATGTGCGTTTAGATCCAAAGTTTTAAATGATTAAAATAAAAAATATTAGTCCAATATTTTGCTTTTCTTTACTGTGTTAGAAAATTTCTAGCCTAAGGTAAAAAATAATTATTTAAAAAATATATGCACAAAAACCAAAGTGGCGAGGGCAGATGTTAAAAGCAATCTTAAAATAAAGAATTTTAAAAATGATTTAAAATAAATAAAGAACTTAAGTCCTAATCACGTTGTTTGTTTTGGAAAAGTTTCGAGTTAGGTGGCAGTCAAAAGACCCCATAAATTGATGTCATATGCAAATTTAAGTGGAGCTTTGTTTGTGTCTGGTAAACTCAATAATAAATAAACCCGCTGAATTATGACAATTTCTAGAATAGGTCAATTATCTAATTGAAGTAAACATATATAATAATAAATTCAGGTTCACCAGTGGCATAAACAGTTGTAAGTGATTTCGTTAAGTTCACGTAAGCTACAGTCTGACAAAAAAAATGAAGTTGTTACTGGTTGCCATTTTTGTAGTTGCTTTTGCTCAGGTACGTTTTTGTTCCTATAATGTGTTTTAAACGATATTTACGTTTTAAGTCCGGAAAATGAACTTTTACAGTATGAGTGACATGTTTACGGACGAGGCGACGAAGGAGCCGAGTCAGGAATTTTGAAGCGAATACCGAAAGGGTTTTTCGGTCGAATAATGTAGAATATTTTATTTTATACTGTACTGTCAAAATTTATGTTTTGATATAATAACGTATTTTTAACCTGCTTCGTTTATCTACAAAATAACACAGGTCAGTTTTTCAAATTGTCTATATAAAAAGTTTTGTAAACATTGTTGAAAAAATAAATGATAAAGAAGATACAAACGAAAATGTAATTTTGACAAAAAATATATTATATGTTTTTATTATTGTCATATTCGGTTTTTTTTTATTATACATTATTAATTTTATTTAGTTAAATTCCAAGTCACTAAAAATTTGCAGAGAAAATCCAAAAATTTTTTAATTTTTTTCCAAGGATGTATACCTACCTTGAAAAAATCCTAAATATGCAGTTTTTTTATTATAACTCGAAAAATATTACCTTTATACAAAAAGGTTATATAACTTAAAATAAAGGCGTTTTAAAAATACATAGTTTGTGTTATATAAAGTTTCGTGTATCTTTTAGATTCGTGTTCAGCGGAAAAAAATACGTGGCGGAGTGATTTCGTGAGTCTATCGTGTCGTTTTTTTTTTGGCGTAGAACCAGGTCAAACCAGTTAGGTTCCTTTGAGTATGTCACCGGGCACATGAAATCGTATTTTACGACATTTTTTTGTGGTCTTGAACTTTTTAAATTAATAAAAAGTGATTTTTTGAAATTTAAAAAAATATATTTTTTTTTCGTTTCCACCGCCATAACTTTAAAACTATCAAAGATACCAAAAAATTATTGTGTCAAATTAAAGCTCACACTGTAGCGCTTTTAACCTTATAAATTGTTTGGGCACAATTTGACCTTTCATCCCTTTAAAAATGAGATAAACTGAAAATATATATTTTTTGTATTGAAATTTTCACCAATCGATAAACTTTTTTATTTTTGATAATATTTTCATACATGCAGCGAAGAAAATATAGCCAATTAATACCAAAAGTTTTTGAAAAAAAAATTTTTTCCTAGAGCGTATCGTTTGGCAACAGCGATTTTTTTTTAGGCGTAAAAAAGTATTATCGGGACCCAATAGCTCAGCATGCGGTTAGCGTTCGTAGTAATACATTAGTAGTGGTGGTTGTCGAAATTTAGAGTGTGCTGTATGTATTTAGAATTTTAAAACAATGAAGCGAATTATTTGTAAGAAAATTGAGTATGATGGATACAAATCTGTTTTACAAAGACCTAGAATACAAGGGTTGTTATCATTACTATCAAGTGCTGAAAAAAGGCAGGACAATCTAGCAAAAGAAATTCTGTCAAAAAAAATGATATTTTAAAGGGCGAAATTAAAATAAAATATCATAAAGACTGTCGTAAATCTTACACAGATTCTCAAAACTATTATCATAATTTGAAATCAAACAGTGGCGCCGGTCCTTTAAATTATTGTGACACTAAACTTAAATGCGATATTTTCAATATTAGAAAAATGTGTTTTTTGCAATAGTAAAAATTAAAAAAAAAAACAAGAGTTAAATAAAAAATCTCTTTAAACAAGTAATTTAAATATTATTATGTACCTGCATAGTATAGTTGGTAACTTTCTATTAGTTTATATTTTGTACTGAAACAAAATACTGAAAATACGAATTTCAATTTTATCCTTATAAATAATGTTTAGGGTATTTATTTTTTTACATAGTACTAAATCTTTTAAGGTAGTAGAAAAGCTACCAAATAAAAAACAAAAATAAAATTTTAAAACTGCCAGAAATAGAAATGACAAATATGTTATCTAAATTACGTGGCTATGAAGATTTTTTTCTAAGAATTGGTCATTATTTGACATTTTATTTAAAACTTTACGATTTACATGTAATAAATACATGCACCTCTTTAAGACCTTTACAGTGTTGCTAAACGGAAATATTATTAATTTATAATAAAAAACTTTGTCATTACCATTAGGATAAGTTTCATTAAATCAAAAATATTTGAAATTCGAGCCAGTTACAAATATAATTGGGGAAAATAAAAAGCCGCTTTAACTAATCAGCAGTAATCATGACCGACCAGAACGGCGCATTTATAATAAAAAAATTACAATTTAACGAGGAAAACCTAACCGGAACTAACCAAAACTAGATAATAGTTTGAAAGTTGTTGTTTGTTAGTTCTGGTTAGTTTTATATAAAAAACAACCTTTAATAATAACAAATTATTACAATTAGACATGTCAAAAAACGGCATCGTATCATCTCTTTATATGGAAAAAAAGAGGTTTTATATATTTCTGTTTAAAAAGGACGTTTAACGAAGCCCTAGTTTATATTTTATGTACTATATTTCTTAAATTTAATAAAAAGACATAAAGCATCCGCAATTTTTTGTTGCTAAAAATGATTCAAAAATAATGAAGTTTTGAATGTATAATCAAAAAATAACGAATCGCGTGGGTGGTTTTCTTTACCAGCAACCAATAAAAAAGTTTAATAAACCTACTAATTAGGTGGGTTATTAATAACAATAATTTATATTTTTTGTATGGGTTTAAAAATCTCTGTTTTGGATACTTAAAATTTTCCTTTTCTAAACAACTTACAGCCCTTAGATCTGCGTTTAAAACTGTTGATAAAACTTTAACTACTACACTCCCACCGGACCGTAAGTAAGATCTTTGCAGTCGGCCGGCTCGCTAAGCCAAGCGCGCAAAAATATGAGTTTTGCCGTTAAAAAATATCACTGACTCAATACTATAACAGGAATCTTAAAAATTTTTTTTTTAAAAAACTTTTTTTAAACATTAGATACAATTTGTACGCAGCATGTATATATAAATTTTCAATAATAAACTTTTTTCTCGATTGCCTAAAATTACGCTACTAAAAATAACAATTTTGAGTTTCGTACTATTTTAAAAATTTAACAAACAAAAAATCAGCTTCAAGTCGACGTTGTTCGAAGCGCTATTGTGTCTACTTTAATCTAAAAAAATATAACTTGATAGCATGAATATTATTAGAGATATAGCAGTGGAGATGTTAAAAAACGTGTTTTATTGAAAACCGATTTTTTTTGGGTTTTTTCGAAATAAAAAAGTTCTCGACCACTAAAAAATGTCGTAAAAAGCGATTTCATGTACACAATTACCTTATTAAAGAATTCCACTAAGTCTGGTTTGGTTCTACGCCGGTTTTTTTTCTCGATAACTAAGCGACTTTCCTTCCAAATTTTACTCCACTAACGCCAGAAAATCTTAGTCCGGCACCCAGCCCACACCACTTTTTTTGTGGACCTATGCGATTGATTGTCTTTGAAAACGGATCTTAAGATTTCTGTTTTCTGGTCGAAAAATTGTCAGTACTGACGTAAAATTTAAATGTGACTAAAAGATTGCGTTGATTTATCCAGGAAACACAACTGTCCTGTTTTTATTTACGTCAAGGTAAAAAGTAAAGTCAGGAGAAAATTAGTGTTATTTTAAAATAATTTTTGGTAAAATTGACGAAATGTAGAAACATTATGAAAATCTTATTTCTAATGAAATATTGCAAAAACTTAATAAGGGTACAGGGCAGCTAAAACCAAAAAAAAAATGGCAGAATGGTATGAAAAAGAATTTACAGGATTGAGTCGCGTTTTACCGTATAGAATAAAATTAAAAAAAAAACAAGGCCTGGCAAGAAAATTATCCGAAAAAAAGAAATATAAAAAAATATTTTTATTTTTTATTTTAATGTAAAATGGTTGAAAAATAAAAACAAATAAAACATTTTTAATATCATTAAAATGTTTAACATTTTAAGGAAAACAATGCAAATAAAACTTATTTTTGGGTAGTTTAAGATAATTTGTGTTAGTGTAGGTCACTTACAAAGTGATATTCGTAAGTGACCTCTTCAAGGTTTTTACTGGTTTTGTTACAAAACCCTATTTGCATATTTTAAAGCCAATGTCATTTTATTGGCTTTACTATACTGGGTGTTTCTTAAAGGTTTTTCCCCCTATAACTTTCATATTTTTTAGGATGGGGAAATTAAATTTGGCGTGTCGATATATGACCAAAAATGTATTGAAAGACTTCTTTAATTATTTTTTGAATGATTTTTTGTTTTAACGGAAATAACCTCAACTTCTGAATTCTAAATGAAACATTTTGTTCCCTTTTACCTAGTCGATAGAAAATGGCATTCTTAAAATAATGACACCCCATATATCAACTCATTTTTAACATCAACGTTTTTGTTTATTTCCAAGCCTACCTGAAAAAATCGTCGAAATGTATGTATATTTGTATATGACTCTTTTAAGCGAACGCCACGGCCCGGCCGTTTTAATGATTTTATAAGCAACAACTACTATGCCTATATTTTAGCTTTTTTAATGTTGAATTAACTTAAAATATTTAGTGTGGGGTATCAAATTATTCACAAAAAAATGCTATTTTTGAATATGCCAACGAGCCACTATCGTTCCATTAAAAAAAATTGAGTTATGTCTAGAAGTAAATTTTTGGAATCTTTTTACCTTTCTGAAAATGTCATAAAATACCTTAGATAATTAAAATAATTATTCCACGGCTCCTTAACTTAAAATTTGTTGTTCTAACGAGGTCATGGCACCCTATTTTGAATTTAAAAAATTAAATATTATTAAAGGAAAATGTCAAAAGTTAACATATGGGGTGTCATTGTATTAAACAGGCATGGTAGTTCTCTCGAAAAGGTAAAAAATATATAGGGTTTTTTATTTCAAATTCAAAAGATAAGGTCATTTCCGGTAAAATCGGAAATCATCAGAAACAATTGAATACATTTTTAGGTCTCATGTCGACATGCCAAATTACATTTTCCCATCCTAAAAAATAAAAAAGGTGTAAAGGAGAACCACCTTTAAGAAACACCCCGTATATGTACAGAGTAACGCCTTTTCGATGGATTTTCATAGTATTAAGAAAACTACAAAAGATAGAGCAAATCTGACGGCACATTTTTAAGTTATATATTCGAAACAATTGCAACGGTGAAAACAAATCGCGACTAACTTGATTCGTTTCGGAAGTACAAGGCATTTTTAAAATTTTGACGATTTTAGCACACTTTTGTATCTCGGTTGTTAGAAAGAAATAGAAAAAAAATGCATGTGAAATTTTACGTAAAATCCAGTGGCGTGCTCACTTTTTTATCGGTTATAGTTTAAAACATATAATGCAAATATGTTTTGTTTTAAATAGGACACCCTGTATATTTTACCACTATTCATTTTAAAATGAAGTAATCTCATTATTATTACTACACACCTTACATTTATTCAAAAATATATATATTTTTGGAAAAAACGAAATTTATGGAATAAAGATATTAAGAACCTAGACATACCTAGTGTTTAAATTTCGCCCCCTTGGATAAAATTTTATTATTTACTATTATTTTGTTAATATATATTAAAGCTCTTTATTATTTTATTATTTATTTATGATTTATATATTTATTTTTAATTATTTTTTTAACGATCCATAGACAACTAGGTTTTCATCTAGTTTTGTAAGTGTTTGGTTAGTTGTGGCTAATTATTTATAAACAATATTTATATTTTTTATAAAAGTAATTAACCGATCATTCTATTGCATTGTAGATTTTATACAGGGTGTGCAAAATTCAAATCATAAAAGGTTTTCCCAAAATTGTTTACACATAATCAATTTCTTTAAAAATAAATAAATATGTAATGTTATTGAAAACCAAACAATTAAATATTATACAGGGTTTTTTTTAAAAAGGCGTCAAAAATTTGTAAAAAGCCCTTTAACTCCGAGAT
Organism: Listronotus oregonensis; assembly: GCA_019359885.1. NCBI lineage: Eukaryota > Metazoa > Arthropoda > Insecta > Coleoptera > Curculionidae > Listronotus > Listronotus oregonensis. The sequence goes on from JAHBCN010018352.1 coordinate 12,395, forward strand.
AAATCAAGTTTTTTTTATCTTTATGACAGCTCACGAAGAATTATTATATTTGTATATTATATCCTACATATTATACATATATAGATATATAAACCTAAGTACCAAAGTACCGTGAGTGCCGGGTTTTCCGGTGTTTAACCCATTTCTTCCCAGTTGTTTCGTCAACGTTGTCCAAGCACTGAAACATGCAAATGTTGCATTTCACAGCACCTTTTAGACAACGCGGTAGTGCCACCACGGACGTTATTTTAAATAACTACTACCTAAAAGTGTCTCTCCGGCTCTGGGAATCGAACCCGGATCGCTGGGATGGCGAGCCGAAACTCCGACCACCACGCTACTGAAGAGGAAGTTAGCCACGATCTTTTTTTACCGTTGCAGTTGTTTGAAAAATCGAACCTAAGAATCTGCATTTAGATTTGATCTATATTTCGTATTTTTCCAAATACTCTAATACTCATCGGAAAGGCGCCACCCTGTAGGGGATGTCCAAATAAGAAAAAACGCTGGCTGTATCTTGAAAACTATGTATCGCACATCATTGGGGAAAATTATTTTTAGTAAAAATAAACGGAAAATTAAAAAACCTATTTTTTCCAAAATTAGGTAGTATTAGGCATTTTTATAACATCGGCAAAAACTTTAACTAGCCATTCTGCATTAGTTTGGTATAGGACTTTTCGTATTTCCAATAATAAAAGGTGGGAGAAGATAATAAAAAATGCAATTTTCAAATAGCTCTATCTTCCACATATTTTATCGAAGGCGGTCAAGTGGATACCCGTTTCAAAAAAATAAAATATATAGCTCTTTTAAATGTCGTCCTTTTGCAAAAAGTATCAGTTTGCAAACCTTAGCGAGACTGCGTACTTTTTTACACGATTTTACATCGGAAAATTAACTGATTAAATGCACCATCGCATAAAAAAATAAATTTAAAAATTTCAAGTCAATTAGCCTCGTAGTCATCTTGGTAACATAATTGGATTCATCTTAAGAGTCCATTCGCGCCGCGAAAATTGAATCCAATTTGGGGTTCGAGGCATAATGTTTTCTCCTTAAAAAACGGTATTAAAGAAACTTAAATCTAGGCTTTTGCTGTAATAGTTTTTTATAAATTTGAATTTAGTTTTTTTATTTCCTTGAGTGAAAGTCACCCTAAAATCGGTTATGTTTAGATACTATTTTCTCTTAACTCGACTCATACTTTAAAAATCCGTTACAGCAGAGGCATAGATTATTTCCTTACCTTTAAAATGGTGTATAATTTATGTCATTTAAGTGAAAAACGTTATCTCCTGTAGGCTTGCAATCGGAAACAACATCGCATCGATGCACCGAATTTGGAAGAACCTAAATAAAATATAATATCTTTAATGCGGTTTACGAAAATTGTGGTAGTGGGAGTTTGTTAGTCTCCGCCCACCGTCTCCGCGTCCTTTCGCCCGACCCTTAAGGTGTAGCGTAAATGCACTCTTAATATACCTGAATTTATCTTTAAAAGGACTATGTAAAAATGTGGAACTTTGTGTCGCTAAAAATATGAAAATATTATAATATTAAAGATACCTTTTCAAAAACAGGTTTGATAATAAAACTTTTTCCTGTATAACTTATAATTTCTAAGAAAAGATATAGGCCCTTAATAAACGGGCGACCGTGCACGATACCATTCTAGGGTTAAGCATATTGTTTTTAGCATTTATTAATATGTATGTTCTTTCTTAAATTATATTTTAAAGGATTAGGTATTGACTATAATTGTTTTCCTTTTCTTAATAGGTTAAATCACTGACTGATAAACAAAAGGAACTTCTAGCTCAACACTACAAACAATGTCTTGAACAATCAAAAGTAGATCAAGCCGTCCTTCAAAAGGCACGAACTGGAGATTTTGCAAATGACCCCAAACTTAAAGACCACATTCTTTGTATTACTCAAAAGATCGGTTTCCAAAACGAAGCTGGAGAACTTCAAAAGAGCGTTATAGAGAAGAAACTAAAAGAAGCTTTGAAAGGAGACGAAACTAAAACCAAACAACTCATGGAAGCCTGTGCCATTGCTGATACGGATCCCAAAGTCCAGGCTTTTAATGCTTTCAAATGCGTTTATCAAAAAGCCAACATCAATTTGCTTTAAATTTTTTGTTACTTTGACTTGTAAATTTTTAAGGCTGATGTAAAATATGTCACAGTTACGAGTAAAATAAAATATTTTATTTACTTTCGTCTTATTAGTTTAGCCTTTTTCCGTAGATCTTAAGCTTAATTAATAGGTTACTAAAAATTATAAGATACAAATTTACATGTTATAATATGATAGTTATATTGAGGTAGCCATATACATTTTTTTTAATTATACGAAACTAATTTTTGGCAAATTAATTAAAGAAATATTTTCCGACTTTTTTATGCAAAAAAATTATTATACCTCTTAAGTTTTTTAAAGTAATATTTTTATTAGTAAACCAAAACAATAAAGCCATTTCGCTCTTTTAATAAAACATTTTATATTCATGGCCAAGAGAAACAGCTGAAAATTATTTCAAAATTTCCGCGAGATGGCGCAACTAGAACGGTACAAAATTCGCTGGTATTAGGTACAGTTTTGATAACATCAGCAAAAACTCTAACCAATTCTGCATCTGTATGGTTAAGAACTTTTTGTCGTATTTCTAATAATGAGGGAGGGAAAAGATGATAAATAATGCAACTTTCAAATTGCTCTTCCACATCTTTTATCAAAAGTTTGTCAAATGGATGCTCGTTTAACAGAAAATTTAAATGTTCTCCTTTTCGGTGTCGGGTAGTTTGTAGTTCACTAACTAGAGGACGTTGTTTAAACTTGGTTTGTCGAGATTTTCTAAAGAAAGTTAGATACATCAATCTATTTTTTATTGTAGGTTTAGAAGAGAAAAATAATACCTAAACTTTGACGAGAACTGTGTTTTGATATCTGCATTCGTTTTCGAGGTATTTCAAAGTAACCTGTTTTTTAAATGATAAATAATATTAACGATAAATCTTTAATAGTCTTTTGTAGTTTTCAGTAATTTTTTTCTCTACAATTATTATTCTTTTACTCTGTCACAAAGACGGTTTTAATTATTTGTTAATTTTATTTAATATTTAAAAAACTGGTTACTTTTAAATAATGCGAAAATAAATGTAGACATTAAAACGCGGTTTTTACCAGTATGTAGATATTAATTACCTCTTCTACATCTTTAGCTGATGCAAAAATGGCTAGAATTTTTGCTGGTGTTATTAAAATAGTTTGTTGCGGTTGCGCCATCTCGTAGTAGTTTTAAAAACTTGAAAATAATTTCCAGCTATTTCTCTTGACCACTTTTACGGAAAATATTGTTTTCCAACGCTGTGGGATTAATGGTTTCCGAGATATAGCCATAGATAACCTAACTTTAGATATATAATGACTAATCGCATTTATGGCAAGTTTACGACCTCGCGCACTAAACAAACGATAGTGTCATTAAGCATGCGTATTTAAAAAGCAGACCGTTTGGACTTAAAATTTGTATCTCATTAATTAATTTATATTTATATAATATATTTTTTATATATTTAGATACTAAATTTTTTTATTTTGCGTTTCTATACATATATAAATTATGTTAGGTAGTAATATAAACCATGAGTTAACAAAATTAAAAATAAAAGAAAATGGGTAAAATATTATTAAACCAGTTTTTGTACCGCCTTAAAATGGTTTGAAACTATTAGAATTTATTAAACGCGTGACTGTCGACTTTACAAGTTTTATGTCAGTTCAAAAACGACGGAGTTTGAACGCTTTCTATATATTTAAAGGGTTTTGTTTGCTTGGGGATCAGTAAAGGGATGCAATAAACGGTTTTTTGCGAGATTGGAACAGACTTATAAACAAAAGGGTAAAAAAATGTTTATACTGCTTACACTTATGTTTTCGATAGCGATAAAAGGATATTCTAAACATCTTAAATGTATTTATACAAAACGAGTATTTATTTACTAGAGGCAGCCTTGCCGTTTGGCAGTGCGAAAGAGAAAAAAGAATCATAGGATAAACCTTTCTCCGTGGCTCCAACCATAGTGCCGATAGATCGACGCGGAGAGACCGACAAATCAGCACGCAGAGCGGGGTATATATATTCTTTTCACCGACCAATGATCACGTTGTAGGGAGAAAAAGGTTATACCGCTAATTTTTCTTTCTTGCACAAATGATCGTTTTCCAAGCGGCAAGAGTGCCTCTAGTAGGTATATGCTCCAAGGGAAATATGTTTTATGTTGTAATCATACTTACTGACTTTTTAGATTAATGCAATACGTTTTTTGTTCAGATTTTTTAATCCGAAATAAATAATTATAGTGATTTTTTTCAATTATGATTGTGTTACATAGATGAAACAAAAAGTTAATTCTTAGATAAGCCACAAGAGTCATGTTCAGTCGTATTCGCCATTTTTTATTATTATTAACTACAACTCATCAGCGGAACCAGTACAAAAATTTGTTTTCCATACGTAACATTCAGAAGAACTAGAGGAATTTAAGGAGCTGACAATGGATAATATGTTTATTTTTGATTAAGAACAACATCTAAACAAACCAATGTTTTCACTGGTTCAAAAACCAGTAACCAGGTTTTTAACCAGTGTAATATATATTTTGTTTAAGTCATCAATTGACGAAGTACGGAACTGGCCGGCGACGAATTTGTAAATAAAATCGATCTGCTAGTCCGTTCTG
>JAHBCN010018353.1:0-17250 GCA_019359885.1 Listronotus oregonensis
TTTTTTTATATTTAATAAAATTAAAAAACAAAAAACTGAATAATTGTAAACTGTTGCATTTAAATTTTCAATAAGTATGTAACTGATAGATCGCACTTGGTTTTGTTAGTAAACAGTAAATCTTGGGTCTAATCAAGTTGGCCAACCGTGTCTTTTAAGATATTTTTATATAATAGTGACATATAATAAATACACATAACAAAATTAGAAATTTATGTATTTATTTGGGATTTAAACAACTCTAAGAAACATTATTCTATATCAGATATTTAATAAAAATATGATAAAATTTAAATAAATAAAATTGCATAAAGAGTTATTTATTAAAATTTTAAAAATATTTTATTACATGTTAAATTTTTCCACATAACTCACATATAGACAAAAATGAAAATACAATTTTTATTCATTCTTTGCGTATCAGAGATTTCATTTCTTCAAGTGGTGGGTGGTTATCGCAGTCACTTTCACTGCAAACAATGCAAGCCGGTGAGCAATAAAGGCCAACCTTTCTGAAGCCACATGCTGAACCACGTTATGTTTTGCAGAAGCAAAATATGATAAATTTAAAACGTTTTTAGGTGCTGCAGGTTGCGTCATTTTTACTAGTTTTCAGTAATCGTCTATTTGCCAACACAATTCTTCAGGAGGGAAAAGAAACTTAATTTTTCATTGTTAGACTTGGAAGTAGACTCTTTTGATATGTTGTTTTGCTGCTTCCTTTTTCGAAGGTAGTTAATAAAGTTGTACACTTTTATTTTTGAAGCTAGCTAGAATACTATAAAACGTTTGTATCGGAGTTCATTTAGGTTTTTGGCAGTTTTAGCACCATACATTGTGAGTATACAACTAACACCTTCATTAAAAAGTACTTCATCACTTTAATTTTCAATCATAAAAAATTCAGCTGCTGCACGTAATTAAAAATCATCATTAAAAATTTTATATTTTTATTGATTATTAAAAATCATATTTTGCTCTTGCAAAACAGGATGCGGTTCGGCATGTGGCTGTAGAAAAAGTGGCCTTCATTGCTCAGCGGCTTGCATTGTTTGCAGTGGAAGTGACCGCTGACTGCGATAACCACCCACCACTTGAAGAAGGTGAAATCTCCGATACGCAAAATATAAATATATTTTTTTGATATGTAAGTAAAGCATTTTTTTAACATTTAATAAAATATTTCAAACATTCTGATAAATAACTTTCCATGAAATTTTATTAATAAATAAATTTCTAATGTTGCTATGTACGGGGTTTTTCATTTTAAAGTAAACAGGGCTTTATTTTTTAGCTTTCCTGTACTTTTTTAAAAAACAAATATATAGCCATTTCTTGTATTTTTTTCCGTAGAATTTAAAAATCTAATCAGAAAAACATTTCAAACAAAAACAAAAGAGTTACAGCACGAGTGACGTATTTTTTAAATGAAATGCTTCGTTTTACGAGAAATTCAGTGATATAGGGGTTTATTTTCTGCGATCCTGCTGCAATTGTCTAAAAACTGCATGATACTATAAGGATAGTTTCACCTGAAAAAACCTGGCTGCCACAGGTCACAGGTGCTTATTTTTTAAAGTCAAGAATTTAAAAAATACGTTTATTACTTTTTGAAGTAGTTTTATAATAAGGTTTTCATCAGAATAACGGCTGAAAAGAGTAAAATTTCTGCTCTAAGAATTCCAAGGTTACAATATTTTGGAAACTAGGTAAAATACGAGAAATTAACATGAAACCATTTTTGTAAAAAAAATTAATTATCTACAAAAAAATCTTTGTTAAAAATTACGAAAATTAATATTTAAAAAGTTACAGCGATTTAAAAAAAAATCACTTAAATATTATAAATATTCTTTAAACCATATAAATATTTGTTTGCCTCCTTCAAAAGGTTTCTGATTCTAAATAATTTGGAAAATTAAAATTATTTTAAAAAAATGTATTAAAATCAGAGCTGTTCTTAAGAACTTCCAAATTTCGGCTGTTTTATGTATTCGTTGCCGCTACTATAAGACAAAATCTTTTGGATACAAGAAAAATCAACTTTTCTCAGCCCATTTAAATATCACTTAAAATATCGGAACATAGAAAATCACTTAAGGTTGTAAATCGAGAGGTTGCTTTCGTTCCCTCTTGGGACCCTAAACTCGGTTGCTTTAAAAACCTTTTCGACCCTTAGACGGAGTTATTGAGGTTTTCTAATTTCCCGCGAGAACAATAAGAAACGCTTATATTTTGCGAATATTCATCGTAAAAGAAAAACAACGAATTAGTAGTCGGCGAGCGCAAGATTCAGTGGATATCAGGATTTGTGGTGTAGAAATTTAAATACTGTACGGGATGCTCTGACGAACCTAGTAAGAAGGACGCCGACAGTATCTCGAAAACTATTTATCGCACAGAGTAAGGGAAAAAATATTTTTTATTATACTTACCTGAAAATACTACATTTTAAACTGTGTATAAAATACATTAAATATGACATTTTCAGAACAATGCACGGAATTTTTTTCCCGATCCCTCAATCCATCCACGGAAACTATTCATAACAACGATTTATTTATTAATGACATATTTTATTTTCTGTCAGTGAAATTTATGCCATTTTCAAAAAATAAATTCAGATTTGGAAGAAAATCCGGATATTCCCGATATTATATTACAACAAGCGGCAGAAGTGAGTGCAGATTTATTACCAGTGAATCCAGCAAATGGCGGACTTAGAAAAGAATCAAAATTGTGTGTGACGATATTCTTTTAGTTTATTTTTCTTAAAAAGTTAAATCTATGAAGTCATCCACCTTATGGAGTCGATTCTAGAAAATACTCACAACCAATATCCAAAAACTATCGCATTTTTGAAACGACAAGCTGTAGGATATGTACCTAAGAAATCCAAGGTTCTTATATCAGAACAAGTAACCAAATTTTTATGTGAAGCTTCAGATGGACAATATCTACTAGCAAAAGTAATTTTAGTGTTTGGCATCTTCGGCGCATGCCGCAGAGATGATTTAATACGTTTGAGTTTAGACGATGTGGAAGATAATGGGCGTTTCCTTGTCGTGTTCTTACGAAATGGAAAAACTCACAGGTCAAAAAGTTTTACCATTACCAATGAAAATTGCAAATTCAATTCCTGTACACTTTACCGTAACTACGCAGATCTCCGCCCTAAAAATATGGAGAGTAGAAGATTATTTGTTGCATACCGAAACCAAAGATGTTACGCTCAACATGTTGGGTGCCATACTATCAGTGGTATTTTAAAACTTGTTGCAAAATATTTAAAACTAAAAAATCACGAAGAATATATCGGACATGGGCTAAGGCGTTCTTCGGCTACCATGTTGGTAGAAAGCGGCGGTGATTTGCTTACTTTGAAAAGACACGGAGGATGGCTTTCTTCCAATGTAGCAGAAGGATATATAGAGGAGTCCATACAAAGAAAAATTAAAGTATCCCAAAAGTTGTTTAGACCTTGTAACTTGGAAACTACAAAATCTGTAACACTCAATCAAGAAAACCAAAACATACACGAACACTGACAAATTCTCGAGTATTTGTCACGCGCGCACGGAAAAATCGTCATTTCCGTACTGGTAATGAAATATACTATTTCGTAAAAGTGGTCCAGAAAAATAGCTGAAAACTATTTTCAAGTTTCTAGGACTACCGCAAGATGGCGCAACCGCAACGGTAAATTAAAAAACCTATTTTTTTCCAAAATAAAATAGTATTAGGTACAATTTTGATAACATCAGCAAAATCTCTAACCAATTCTGCATCAGTTTGGTTCAAGATTTTTTGACGTATATAGAATTAGAAGGGTAGAGGAAGATGATAAATAATGTAACTTTTAAATAGCTCTATCTCCCACATCTTTTATTAAAAGTGGTTTAAGTAGCTACTCGTTTAAAAGAAAATTTAATGTTTTTTTTTTAATGTCGTCCTTTTTGATGTCGGCTAATTTGTAGTTTACCAACTAGAGAGAGTTGTTTAAGGAAAACTTGATTTTTAGGATTTTCTTAAGTAAGTTAAATACAACGATAATTTTTTACTTTAGATTTGGAAGAGGAGAGAATACCTACACTCTGGCGAAAACCGCGTTTTGATATCTGCATTAGTTTTCGAGTTATTTTAAAGTAACCTATTTTTCAAATAATAAATAAATATTCATAATAAATCAAAACAATAACAAATATTGAAAAACGACATGACTTACTTAATTTGATAGTTGTAATCCAATTTTTAAATGGGTGTTGCCTTATTAGAATCTAATCTGCATAAAAAATGAGAATATCAAATAAAGTAGCCTATAACAGGCTAGCAGTTAATTTCGAATGCTAACAGAAATCAACGGTTGCCCGTAGAATATAAGCTTCGCAATATCCAGAACAGAGACATTATACCAAGAGAACATTTACAAGATTAACTACAGGGCTTTGAAAAAATGGCAGTATCCATTTACCTCTGAACCAAAGACATAGAAATAGTTACTTTCAAGAAAATATTGGAAATGTGTTGCTTATATTGAAATATACCCTTATCTAGGAATTAGACAATTTTTGTTGTATTTGGGCAATACAAAATATATGCTACTTTATTTGGAATTTTACTTTTTTATGCAGATTAGATTCTAATAAGGCAACACCTATTTAAAAGGTGGATTGGAAGTGACGACTTTCAACTTAAATAAGTCATGTCGTTTTTCAATCTTTTGTTCTTGTTTTTATGTTCAAGCCTACTTGACTAATATTTAAGCTGACGTTAATAAATTCCCCAATCACCGCATTTTTATGTTTTCGATTGTTCCTTCTGTTCTCTAGTGAATAATATACAAACTTTAAAAAAGCCAGTATGTTTTCTTTTACTTTATATTAATTATTTTTTTACCCTGTCACAAAGACTGTTTTGATTAATTCTTAATATTTATCATTTAAAAAACAGGTTACTTTGAATTACCTCAAAAACGAATATAGATATCAAAACGCGGTTTTTGACAGAGTGTAGGTATTTTTTCCTTCTTTTTTACCTATAATAAAACATCATATCGTTGTATTTAACTTTTTCAAGAAAATTTCAAAAAACCGAGTTTTCCTTAAACAACGCTCTCTAGTGAGCGAACTACAAACTAGATGACATTTAAAAGAGATTTAAATTTTCTTGCAAACGAATATCTACTTTCGATAAAATGTATGGAAGATAAAGCTATTAAAAAGTTGCATTATTTGCATTTATTTGCAGGCTGTTTCTTCCCCTCGTCACACATTCTGCAACTTGGCTCCTCATTGTATGAGACTATCTTGTGTAGATGTTCTCTTAGGTTATCGTGCCCTGTTAACAGCCCACTTTGGTCCAGGTACCAGGGCATAGCAACTAAGCTTGCTCAGCTCTATTGACCCTTATGAACTGGCAGATCGCCTGAAACAGAAAAAAGAGAATATCCCTTACAAAATCTAAAAAAAATTAAAACATTTGTCTTCGTTTCTGTGGCAAGTCTACCACCGTTATGAAGAGTAACCTAATTAAAAAATAAATTAAATATTAAAATTAAATTTGTAAAAATGTGTTATAAAATTTAGAAAATTCTAAGAAGTTTTTAATACTTATAACTTTAAAAAAAGTCATAAATATTGAAGGGTTCTTAGAATTTTATAATAACGAATTTCACACTTCAATACCGATACTGGCAAAAATATTCTTACTATTTTGGCGTACAACATGAAAAAGAAAAATTGTGAAATTATAAAGACTTTTTCTGTGAAAACATTTGGAATGTAACATCAAAACTAATGAAAAATAACGGACGAATATAATATAAAATTTTATCTTTCACTGACACGGAATTTAAAACAGCCCGCGAAGAAAAATGCCAAAAGCAGTTGCAGACAAACCCTAGAAAAGAAAATAAAGCGTGTATCACTAAAATCCAAAGAGTTAAACCGGGACAAAACTGTGATGAAGAAAGCCATGGGTACAAAAAAGTTATTTTTGTTTTATCTATGAATTGGAGAGGGGAGGGAGTCAAATGTTTTCTTCCTATTTTAAAGAGGACATTAACGTAAGGGGAAAACTGGTGAATGGAATACAATCCAATATTCGGAAAAAAACAGAGGTTATTGCCATCTGGTTAAAATTTTACCCGTATTTGTGCCAGTAAGGTTATTTAAAAATTCTTGGAAAAGAGAAAATATATAAATATTCCGATTTTTAACTTTAATCCTTTTGGAAATTGGGCAAGTGGTAAGAACATCCCGTCGGAAAAAACATGATCCTCACCCAAGAGGCAAAAAAGTCAGTTTGGGACTAAAAATTAAAATCACTAATCATTTTACTCGGAACAGAGGTTTCAAAATTGGGAAAACAAGGGTTGAAGAAAAACGCTGATAAAAAATACTCATTCAAAACCAACGTCCATAAAGCCATATCTTCAACTGGATGAGAACCCATTCAAATATGAGAAAAAATGAAAGACAATGATAAAGCAAAAATCTTAATACAGAAACTAATATAGCTAATGTCCACAATAAGTTCTTTAAATTCTAATTTAATGACAAACTCACATACATCAACAAGTAGTGGAGCAAACTCCAAAAATAGTAATTTTTACAACTTTGTTTTTCACCAATTCTTGCAATTTTGTTTCTGCAGTTTGTCTCATATTATTTTTTCATTTTCATATAATATTATTTATGTAGGTAATGTAATTTTTATATTATGTTGTTTAAATAAAAAATTTAAACTTACTTAGGTACTAATACTTTATTTCTTCTATAAATATTCTCCGAATTACACTCGTGCATCAAAGTAAACCTGATAATTTTTCATTCAAGCATGTTGTCAGTAAAAAACTGCATTCGGTTATTTTCATATTTTGTTAAAAGAGCCCCCGCCTTCGGAGTCGGGCTCTTTCGCCATAATATGAAAATAAAGTCATGCAGTTTTTAGACAACATGCTTTCATGAAAAATTATCGGTAATTTTGATGCACTTGTGTAATTACTTCCGAATATTTGTAGAATGAAGAAATATCGGAGATTTATATCATTAAAATGTTTTTTTATCATACAATTTTCAATTTTATGCAACATACTTAAAACTATAACTGAAATCGTTTTTTTAATTACTTTATCTATTTCTTCATCGTGTACATGATCAAATCGGCTCATTTTGACTTATTTTGACGTTTTTAATTGACATTACAAACAAACAGGTTCGATTGTTCTGTGTTTGTAAGTAAGTGGAAATACCACGTTGTCTAGACAACGTGAAATTTCCGCTGAGTTTTTTTGATTTTTAACGTGTCTTATAGGAAAGTTTATACATGAGTGAAATATTCAGGTAAATTTTAATGGAGTAATTTTATTATAACATTTTAAAAAGGACTTTTTGGCGAGTACTTAACCAGAATGACTTTTTAATGCATAAATCAGCCACAATAATATACAACATACATATGTACAGGGTGTCCCAAATTCGATTCTCATCATTGAGATCTCGAGAACTTGAAGAGATACAAGGTCGATTAATTACAGGCAAAGTTGTACAATTTGATGCTGATCAAAATGTCACCTTAAAAGTTTAAAAATTTTAATACTTTCGTAGATTTTTGGAAAAAACCGAATATTCGCGATTTTATTATTATTTTTTTATTACTCTATTTAAATAGATATAACAAAATAAATTCTATATTCTTATTGCTTCTTTCTCTGTTGTTCAGTGTTATTAGATTTACACATCAACGTTTTGTCTTCGAGCTGCCATCATTAACTTTTTTTAAATACATTTTTTATTACGTATTTTAAGAGCTTCTAAGGTCCCGAAATCAATTATGTATCGCACTTCTTTAAAAAAATTATATTAATGGCAATTGCTATAAGAAACCATGTGTGAGAGAGAGAGATAAAAATAGATTTTTGGTAGGAAACATAAGAAAACAAAGTTAATGATGGCAGCTCAAAGACAAAATATCGGACGGTGTTAATCTGATAACACTATCTTGTAGAACAGAAAAAGTAGCAACGGAAATGTAAAATTTATTTTGTTTTAAATAAATAGAGGGGGGAAAAACCAAAAAAAATTAAAAAATCGCGAAATTTTTTTTGGGGTAATTTTAAAAGAAAAATTTTGGAACCTTCCCCCATTTGACCCAAAAAAAAATCTTTTTCGGACTTTAAAATTTTTAAAATTTTTTTTTAAATTTTAAAAAAAATTTTTAAATTTTTAAAAAATTTAACCAATTCCCCAAATTTTTTTTTTAAAAAATAAAAATAAATTGAATCATTTTCTATTTTTTTAAAAACAGCCCTTTTGGGGTTTAAAAAATCTGTTTTTTTTTGGTTTTTTTAAATTTTTGGGGCTTTTAAAAAAGATGTGGAATTTAAAAAAAATTTTCGGAAATAAAGCTTTTTAAGGAAATGAAATTTTAAATGGAAATTTTTTTTTTAAGAAAAATACTTTTAAAGAGAAGGGGTGTTTGTTTTTTTTGCTAAAATTTTTTAAGGTTTTACCGTCATCAAGAAGCATTATTTTTTTTATTATTTAATATTGGACTAGCATAAAAGGTTATCATTTTATTATTAACATTGCAAATGTATATGTCTGCGTAAAGCTCTGAAATACGTCATTCGCTGAGATGACTAATCAGAACATATATTGCCGACAAACAGCGTAATAGCCTTTTTTGACTCACGGGCGTAGCTAGGATTTAAAAAAATCCAAAAACTAAGCCATGGGACCCACACCAAAAATGTACCAGACATTATTGGTCTCGAGGAGAGGCATAGGCGAATTGCGGACCAAATAGACAGGTATAAAGTTTTTTTAGTTTATGTATAGCAGAATTGCGGCCCAAAAATCTTGGAATAAATTTAATTCCATTCAGCCATGGCAGAATTGCGGTCTAAACGGAAAAGTTTACTGTTCCTACTTTTAGTGAATTATCACGCCTGAAATATAATTGGGGAACATAAAAAGCTGCTTTAACTAACCAGAACTAACCATGACCGACCCGAACTGAGGGCTTTGTCTAAATTATCCCTACGTAGAAATTTAAGTAGTTTTTAATATGGTATTTATGGCGTGTGCGCGAATCCTCTGTTTGTATTTTTCATGAATTTCATCTAATTTTCTTGTAAAATCCCAAATTGTGCAAATATATCTGCATTTTTCCTGGAATTAGAGGCACCTAAAACAAGTGCAGAAGAAAATTGTTGAGTAAAAAATTTTTAACTGGCTATGGTTTTTAAAAAACAACAGAATTTTAAAAAACTTAAAATTTTACGAGAAAATATTATCAAATTTACGAAAAAATTCTAATTAAGGATTTGCTTTTGAAATTTAGGTTTTCTCTGCGGGTGGGAGGGGGTGATAAATAAAATTTTTTTTTTTTTTCGAAAATACCAATATGAAAATTTTCCTTAATAAAACTTTCCCCTTGGGGCCAATAGCGTCTGATATATATTTAGTGTGGGTCCAACGCCTTCCTTTTTATATTTAAAAAAAATTGAAAATCCTAGGTACGCCCTGGATTGGACTAACCAGAACTAACTATTTAATAATTAACTAAACTTACGCTATTTTCCTAAAATAATTTTAGGCATTCCATAAATCACTGAGTCGTTAGTCAATCACTTCCACCGCTGCTGTGTTCGCACTTCGTTGTCGTGGTTGATCCCAGTAGGATCTTTTGGAACATGCGCTGAAGTTGCTGGTAATCGGAACACAACGCTTAACTCAAGGTGTTAGCATACCGTGCTGATAAGTGAATGACGTCATGTGCCTTAAACAGGTGTCTCCAACGGTGCCTCTGAGATACAGGGCGATCTCTCAGAGTATCTAGCCTTACTGCGGTCATGCGGGGCTCTGTCGTGGTGGACTATTCCTTCCCTAGCTCCAAACAAAAAGCGGACAGAACCGCTTTCATAGAAAAAAAAGTGACAAAGGTGCGCTGACCGAAACAGGTAAATCCGTTTCGAAAGGTGCCCCTGAAGTCACAGGCGCCTGTTTCACAGGGAGGGGCTAATTCATCCCGAACAAACGGGTTCTTAGGAAAGGATCCCTGAATCCAAACAGAAGGCGGACAAAACGCTTTTATAGGAAAAAGGGTTCCCTGGTTTTAAACAGAAAGCGGATAGGACCGTTTTCATAGGGCAAGGCCGGAGATGCGGCCTCAGAAGGAACATCTGGTTCCTGTAACAAGGACCTGGTAGCTATCTACGTCACTAGACCGGGAGAGGAGGGCATGACGGATCTAATCGTCTGCTCGTCATACTCTCCAGGAGACAAGGACACCAGAAAAAATATTGTGCTCGTGTCCAGTAGCGATACGAGTAAGAGAAGATGTAAAAACTCTCTTTCAATCTGATATCGGATTCAGTCTGATCCTATTGGGAAAAATATAAAAAGGTGTGAGCTACAATAGACCCAGCGGTCGCAGTGGAGCGCGTAAAAAGTCCACTTCCTTTAAACCTAACCTAACCTAAACTAGTCAGTCACTGTAATAAACAAGCTATTTTGTTGTTTGCAATACATGTACTAATTAGTCATTTCAGGGAATGACGGATTTCAGAGTTTAATGCCTTATTGGTTATTTATGGTACTAGTGTGTTATGTTTAAAATAAGTTACGCTAGAAAAATTTATGCCACGAGGCCAAGGTATCGAAAGCCAATACCAGTGAATAGGTCTGGATTTGATAATTTTAAAAATTTTCCAAGATTTTTGGGTATTATAATAAACGTATTTATTCCAATATTCAAATAACATTTTTTCTGAGCATGTTTAATAAATAATCTATTATTCTTAAAGTCTTTGGGTCGTAAACGCGTATATTTCCTTAGGATTTCTATAAAATCGAGCCCCCTATGTCCCCTTTTGTAATAGCAAATTTCCTCCATGTATTAGTTTTAGTAGTGGGACCCCTTATTTTAATATATATTTCTTTATCCACTAGATTTTTTAAGCGTAGAAAGGTTAACTCTGACTTTCGGCAAGCACCTGCTTCACCAATAATTATTGCAACCTGAAAAAATACCAATATCGGAAGCTACTTAACTATTTCAAAGCAGAAAAGTGAGGGAGTAAATAAGCTGTATACCTTCATCACTAAAATGACTTGTCGTCGGCTCTCGTTAGGAATCTTGAAATATGTTTTTTAGTAAATAATTGTATAAGAAAATTGTTGAGTGAATTTTTTTTAACCGGCTATGGTTTTTAAAAAAACCACAAAAAATTTTGAGAAACTTGGAATTTCACGAAAATATTTTATCAAATTTACGAAAAAATGTTAATTAAGGATTCGCTTTTGAAACTTAGATTTTTTATGCGGGGAGAGGGGGTGATAAATTAATTTTTTTTTCGCAAATACCAATATGAAAATTCGTCTCCCTTTTTATATAAAAAATAAATGAAAAATCCTAGCTACGCCCTTGATTGGACTAACCAGAACTAACTTTTTAGTAATTAACTCAACTTACGCTATTTTTCTAAAATAATTTTAGGCATTCCATAAATCACTGAATAGTTAGTTTACCACTGTAATAAACAAACTATTTTGTTGTTTGCCCGCAATACATGTACTGATTAGTCATTTCAGGGAAAGTCGGATTTTAGTGTCTGACGTCGATATGTAATATTTAACTTTAGTGGCTTATTATTTATTTATGGTACTAGTTTGTTATGTCGAAAATAAGTCACGCGAGAAAAAAATATAATTTCTCAATTGACTTAAAAAAGCTAACATACGAGTAGCATACAATTGTTTTAACCAACAACTGAGAAATCATTACACCCGAGCAGCAGCTTTTATTAAAGAACTGCAAAAACTAACAGGCATTTTTTGGGAATGGGTCTCTTTTAAAGCAGGATTTATAAAATTTATTTCCTGACATTTTGCGTTGACGTTTGGTGTTCATGCTGCAGCTGCTTGCGCAATGCGCAGTGTAAATTCACCATTAGTCTGAGCATTCACGCTCGGATTCAAGTAGGTTGTTTATGGTTTGCATGAAACCTAAAATATAATTAGCTATTATTTAAATAAATTTTTACATTGTTAGATTCTATTGTACCAAAAGGGATTTTAAGAGTTAAAAAATGGAGAAAATTGATGCGAATTATGTGCCCCAGGCATAATTACGAAAGCAAAAGAAGCGGCAATGCAGATATTACCAGAAAAATTTCGAGATTCTTATGACAACGAGTGCAAAGTTTTTAAAAATTGGATGGATTTAAGAAAAATAAAAAGAATTAACGAAAACGTTTTGCTTTCTTATTTTTTACCTTTACAGAAAAAAATAGCTTCAATGTCCTTATGAACTTCATGCCTCCATCTGTATAAGAAAATGGAGATTTTAAAATAGGACAAATTTACTAGTTTCTTGAAAAGTAAATTAATAGAATACAAACCCAAGAAGTCCAAAACTTTGGAAAAACAAAAAAATTCAAACCTTTTTACGACAGGCCTCCGACAGTGAGCATTTACTAATAAAAGTAGCTTTGATTATGGGGATCACTGGGGCTTGTAGTGTGAGTTAACACATTTAAAAATTGAAAATCTTTAAGATAAAAAAAAATATTTATTTGCTATGTTTTGCCAGATATAAAAACTAAAAAAACAAGAAGTTTTACTTGTTGCATTTAAGTAAGTGATGTAAACGTAGCTTAATTTTAGTAATGTGCGTAGCAAGTTCATGTCATTGTAAAAGTTAATTTTATTTAAAAGTTTATTAAGCATTGTAAAATGATAAATAAATTAAAAAAAAATAAAAATTAACTCGAAAAATGCTATGTAGTTAAAATTCACTGTTCTTAATAGTTATTAAGGTATCAAGGGTATTATAAGGATAATAACGCTTGAGGTCGATGGTGTGTTTGAATGTATTAGTTTAAACCAAATCAAGTACTAGCATTTACCTGAAAAAATTTGTCGAAACGTAATTGTGGTAACCATGGTTGTAAGTTATTTGTCAATAAGACAGCACATAAAAAATAATTTTGCGATTGAGGCATAAAAATGTCCGAAGTAGTGGAAAATACCCATTTCCCCCAAGATATTTTAGTGAAAGCTGCTAAAGCTGAGCATGCGCTTGTGCCAGAAAAAACTAGGCGGATTTACGAGAAAGAATATTTCCATTTTGAGGCCTGGCTGACGGAACACTGCGTGGACCGTGTGGACGAAACCGTTTTGATGGCTTATTTTCAAGATTTGTCAGAGTCATATTCTCCAAATTTCCTTTGGACAAAGTTTTCAATGTTACGTAAAGAATTATTAGTTCATAAGAAAATAAGAAGTAATGAAAAGTTGATTTCTCTGCAACAGTTCCTAAAGCAACTTGGGAGAAATTATCAGCCTAACAAGTCGAAGGTTCTGACTCGCGAACAAGTTATAACTTTTTTGAATGAAGCGCCGACTGAAAAATATTTGGCAGATAAAGTTGCATTAGTGATAGGTGTATTCGGAGCTTGTAGAAGAGACGAGCTTGTGAAAATGAGGTTTTCCGATGTGCGTGATATGGGTCACATATATTTATTGACATTCCACAAAGTAAAAATGGGCAAGCAAGGAGCTTTTGGTTATTGATGACAGTGAAATGTGCGCAACAAAAATTAGTTCGGGACTATGTGTCTTTGCGACCTAAAAGTGCACCTATTGATAGGTTTTTGTGCTAATGTGATGAACGATGTACTGTGTAGCCTAGCAGGTACAAAATACATTTGGAAATATACCTTAAGAGCTACTATTTGGGTTTACCTGATGCTAATTACAAAGGTCATTGTTTAAGACGGTACAGGTGGCAAACAATCATTTGATGCGGGAGTAGTTCCGAGGCTTAATGAGGTTAGGAGGCTGGAAGAGTTTTCGGTAGCAAGAGGGTACGTGGATGATAGTGAAAAGCTCCAAATTGGCTAAAAGCTTCCCTTGTAGTTGGGAAAAGTATTACTTCAAGTAACACAGCAACTGGGGGGGGTATGGAAATGTGGAATTTTCCGGTCAGTTTGAAAATTGTACGTTTTACTTTAAAAAAAATTTTTTTTTATGATAAGTATATTGTGTAAGTATGTTTGTATTTTCGTAATAAATGCTTAAATGAAGATAATTTATTGTTTATTTATTGGTAAATTTGTAGCCCCTAGGGCGTTATTTTTTTAATAACGCCCTAGGGTAATATTTCGTATTTAAACTGACTTTGACATAATATTATTATTTGTCAAATAATATACCAGTCGGACATTAATTCTTATAAGAAGCCTATTTAATATCGCATTTGTTTAAAAACCCCGTTTTATTATATGAAACTACAAACGAAAAGTCATTAAACATAATATTTTTTAATTTTGACATAAAAAGTGACATTTCTCAAAACTGACCGGCACACAGTGGGATAAAAATCGAAAAAGATGGTCATCAGCATGTAACTCAGCTGAATATTGAAAAATCGTCTCAAAACTCATTACTCGGGGGTTTTTGGGGTCGCTGAATTCAAATCTGACATATTTTTTTTAAACAAAATGGCGGATCCAATATGGCGGCAAAAAATTTGCAAAAGTCGATAAATATTTACCACAATTGTTACTTGGAGTTTTTGGGGTCGCTGAATTTAAATCCGACAATATTTTTTTGAAAAACAATGGCGGATCCAATATGGCGGCCAAAAATTTGCAAAAGTCGATAAATATTTACCACAATTGTTACTCGGGGGTTTTTGGAGTCGCTAAATTTGAATCTGACAATATTTTTTTAAAAAACAAAATGGCGGATCCAATGTGGCAACCAAAAACTTTTAACATTCGATGAATTTTTACCACAATCGTTGCCGCCATATTGGATCCGCCATTTTGTTTTCCAAAAAAAATATTGTCGATTCAATTTAGGAAAAAACCCCCAGTAAAATTTGGTAAATATTTATCGACTTTTTCCTATTTTTGGTCGCCATATTGAACCCGCAATTTGGTTTTTCAAAAAAATATCGTCAGATTCGAATTCTGCAACCCCAAAAACCCCCGAGTAACCATCGTGGTAAATATTTATCGACTTTTGAAATTTTGTGGCCGCCATATTGGATCCGCATTTTGTTTAAAACAAAATATATTTTCGTTCAAGGATTCCTAAAAATTAAAAGGGGAACAAACTTTAATTTCCTTTATATTTTGTTATATATGCATGTTCATAAATAAATTAGTGTAAACGACGGGGTTGCAGCTAACTCCCTCACGAATTCAAAGTTAAGGGGTCATTAAAGCATTTCCATTGATAGCCATCGATCGAGTGAAGTCGAGTGGTAAACTTTTTACTCAATGTTTTCAAAAAGTTTTGCATTTAAATGACAAAAACAGATTAACCTAATTGTTTATAAATATTTTATGATAAGTAATTAAGAAATTTTAAATATTTTGTTCAATTCCACATACCTTGCTGAGAAGAGTCCATAGCAAGACTTATCAATAGGTTGTGCTATCCCGAAATGCACGCAGTTTCACTTTTGCATTCGGAACTACTTGTATTTAGTTTGACGACGTGTTTTCTTCAACGGTGAACTTTCGAATGGTCCTATGCAATTTTGCGCGGTACCTAGCGATTGAAAATCGGTTTTCTTGCATTAAACTAGAACCTTCGATTTTCGGCGAATGGCCAGGTTTTTCCAACTTTATGCCACAGTGCGGCGTATTAAAA
Source organism: Listronotus oregonensis (assembly GCA_019359885.1). Classification (NCBI taxonomy): domain Eukaryota; kingdom Metazoa; phylum Arthropoda; class Insecta; order Coleoptera; family Curculionidae; genus Listronotus; species Listronotus oregonensis. The sequence goes on from JAHBCN010018353.1 coordinate 15,672, forward strand.
CGTTTTACATTTCAACACTAGTGTGAAAAAGTAAAACTTTTTAAAACTAGTTGCCAAAAGTTCATTCCCTCACCAGTTGCACAAAGAAAATATGAACAAATATATAATTTAATACTCAATTTAATCAAAAAATCGTAACTAACAATATCAACAGACTTAACAGATGTTTCAATTGTAAAGGTTTACAACACAATTAGTACAATTACTAAGAATAACTATTCCACTAGACCACAATGTTTTATTGGTATTTGCTAGTTGAGAAATATTAGTTATTCCTACTTCACTGGACTTTCCAAGAATGTTTTTAGCTTTTTTTTTGTTTTAGATTTAATTTTTTACGTAACCCGTAGGTCAGCATCAGAATCTGCCAATAGTGTAACAGATGATCTGCGCAAGCAATGACCTGTGAATAAGTCTGGATTTGATAATTTTAGAAATGTTGCAAGGTTTTTAGCCATTTATTTCAATTGGCTGCAAATGACATTTTCCCTGAGCGTATTTAATAAAAAATCTATTAGGTAGGTTTAAGGAGCTTTAAAGTGAGTGGACTTTTTACGCCCTCCACTGCGACCGGTCGGTCTATTGTGGCTCACACCTTTTTATATTTCTCCCAATAGGATCGGACTTCTGATAAATCCGATACCAGATTGCGAGAGAGTTCTTACTCTCCTCTTACTCGTGTCGCTACCGGACACGAGCACAATGTGTCCTGATGTGTCCTGGTGTCCCTGTCTCCTGGAGACTATGACGAGCAGACGATTAGATCCATCATGCCCTCCTCTCCCGGTCTAGTGACGCGGGTAGCTACCAGGTCCTTGTTACACGAACCAGATGTTCTTTCTGAGGCCGCATCTCCGGCCTTATCATATGAAAACGGTCATATCCCTTTCTGTTTAAAGCCAGGAAACCCTTTTTTTCCCATAAAGGGGTTCTGTCCGCCTTCTGTTTTTGAACCCTTCCTAGACCGTTTGTTCGGGATGGAAGCCCCCCTGAAACAGGCGCCGGGCTTCGGGGCACCTTATGAAAATTCACCCTTTCGATGGCGCACCTTTGCCTTGTGACGTTGGTGGCACCTTTCGAAACGGATTTATCCGTTTCGGTCAGGTTTTCACTTTTCCTTAAAGCGGTTCTGTCCGCTTTCTGTTTGGATAAGGAAGTAATAGTTCACCCGGCAGGCCCCATTACCACAAAGGCTAGATCTTGAGAGGTCGCCCTGTATCTCAGAGGCACCGTTGGGGCACCTGTTTAAGGCACAGGATGTCATTCACGTATCAACGGTATGCTAACACCTTGATTAAAACCTTGTGTTCATCTTACTTCGATCCCGTTCCATACGGTGGAACAGAGTTGCCGATCCAGAAAGCGCATTTAAAGATCCTACTGGGCCAACCACAAACGTGTGGGCGGTTGGGGGAAAAAATCTATTGCGCTTAATGTCTTTTGGTCATAAACGCATATATTTTCTTACGATTTTTACAAAATCGAGCTTCTCTAGTGGAAATCCTTATTTTATATATGTTTCTTCATCCACCAGATTTTCTAAGCATGTTAACTCAGACTTTTTCGCCTGCTACACCAA
>JAHBCN010018354.1:0-17289 GCA_019359885.1 Listronotus oregonensis
GAAACAGCACTTAATTTGGGGTTCATTCAAAATACTGCATTACTAATTAAACTCAAAATAGGAAAAAAATTTAATGATCCGTCCTGGTATGAGTCTCGACCCGTTCAACAATCAATTTTTGTTAGAGAGATGGACAAATTTGGCGCGGATGGCATGGAAGAGACGAAAATAAAAGATGTCCATCCGAGATTTATGGTTTGAATTGTAGCAATAACACCTACACTAATTGTAGACGGGTTGGACTTTACTTACAATAATTTTTTGTACGACTACCTTAAAAGTGTTTTTCGCATATTTTTAAAATTCATAGAAATAAATGGTAGAAAGGTTTTTGAAAGGCAATTAAAAATTATAATAAACTGTTGGTAATTTTCTTAGGTATTCAATATATTTTTTTAATTAAGAAAAATAAAGAAAAATGCAAAAGTATTACAATATTGTACTGTGACACGACCTAGTGAACTAGTCCAGATATGTTCAGCTTAATTGACATAATCAACTTACAGTTATATTCCCAAATCCTTATGATTTTCAACTAATTAAAATAAATATTAATTATCAATAATTACTTTATAAATGGTTTTAAATACACCAGTCTATACATCACAAGATCATTTTCTTTTATCATTCTATAGCTTGAAAAAAATAAAAATATCACGTCATACATGATAAAACGAGCTAGGTAGTAACTTTTATTCTCAGGTATTACTGCTAACGTGATTTTAAATTTACTGTGTAGAGATCAGCGGTTTCTAATCAATATACAGGGTGTTATAAAAATACCTTATTATATTAAAACCCCGAAAACTTTAGGAGAAAACCAACTGAATAAAAATGCAACTATTAGACCATCAGTCCACCGTACATAGTGTGCCATTTTAAACAGTAAACAGAGACAACAACGAGACGAGTAACTGGTCCTTAAAATTTGTCCATTGCTTTTATCTCTTTTTGATTACATAACTTCTATATGTATGTCTTTGTCACTCATCAGGGAAAGCGATCGTAGATGGAGCAGTCAGCGCTTTTTTCTGCTGCAAGTTGATTACAGATTCTCTATTTAAGTTTGCGCAGATTTTTGGTCTTTTTTGACACACGCGAGATTAAGAGACAGAAGATACACCTGAATAAAAAAATGTTAACCTGACAACGCTGCTTCAGGAAAGTGACGAGGTGACGACGGTCGATCGATTTTGTGTTTGACATTTTTGTAAATGGCCGTTTTGTTTGAGTAATCTGTTTACGGTTTTGTGATTTATTGTGCGATTTTAATAATTTTCCACCCAAATTTTTTTACTTTGACTTTGATTATTGACTTCTATTAGTGATTAGTGTATATATTTGTGTGTTTTTTAACAGACAATTTAAGTCAACAGTAAAGGAGTTCTGAGAAGTGTGAATCTGCAAGAATAATTCCTCAATTATGTTCTAGACTACTGATAGCCCTTGCTATTCACCCTATTTTTAACAGCCAATATGGGAGCTATTTCGTGCCATGTTTGTGGTGCTAAAGAGGATGAGGTCTCAAAGATGCACTCATTTTCTGGAAATCTAGAGAGGTATGATAAATAAAAACTTTCTTACATATCTACATGAAAGGGCTTTTCGAAAACGGGGATCAGTTGAACCCGATTGATAAGATTACTAATCTTAACTTTTGGAAAGTAAACCAGATTGGTTTACTACTGTTCGGAAAGTCTAAGATCAATCGGATTATTAACAGCTAATATAATCTTTTCTAACCTGCGGTCTTGGTGGGTAAAGGCAATTATTTTGATCAGCTGTTCTGTATCAATTTAAACTAACCTTTTAAATGTTACCGTTATCAGCCAATAATAAAAGATTATTAAGATTCTTGTTTCCAAAGGCCCTAAGAAAACTAGGTACATTTATTTTTAGAATATTAATTTTTTAATTCTTATTTATTTTACTGGATACACAATTATCTAGGAAGGTAATTAATTATCCGTTTTGGAAATATTAGAAATTTTATTAATAGTATTGGTAATCATTACATATGCATTTGCATTTCTTCAAAGTTTTTTAATTATTAATAAACATTTCTTGGTACTCATTAAATTTTCTTTTTTTTCTAGATCTAGAATTTGACAAGAAAAATTGGGATTGAAGTGTACCGGCGAATCTCTGAAAAACAGAAGAATATGTAGTAGGCATTTTGCCAGAGAGGCATATTAGGATTTAATATGCTATAAGCTCCGAAGAGATGCTGTTCCCATGTCCATTGAAGACACTCCATCTACATCGCAAACACATTTAAAATAAATTATTATACAGCAATTAGTTGGATTCATGAGCAGTATCCTTATGCTTTATCATAATATATGTGTGTTGGCCTAATTGTAAATATATACATTTTTATTGTTGTTTTTTCTAATGTTTCGGTAATGTTAATTTGTAAATTAATTTAACTGTTAATAAAGAATACTATTATTTGTCATAATTTGAATTTACGCCACTTTTTTGTTTCATTTATGAAAAACTGGCTGTCTCAAAGTAATAATCAAAAGCAGCATTGGTGCACTTAAATAAATTATTTGTTGGTTTCAGTTAATCAGTTACAACATATAATGATTATCTTTATGTGTAAATTTGATGAATTATGACTACCTGTATTTTTTTTCCTTATATTTAATTTCATTGTCTGTAAAAAATGTATTAAAAACCAAATAAATGTAGTAGTAGTTTTTTCATTGAACCTCTGAGGATGTGGGTAAAGATCGACCATTTTTTCCCATCAAAATCGTGAAAATTGAAAGTCGCGGTTTAGGTATTATTATTATAATTATTTATATTAAGTTTAAGTATCTGTATTTACATTTACAATAAATAGATAAAAAAATAAAATAGCAAGTATCAAGAAAAAATTTCAAACGACATGTTTATTGAATTCATCATTTTAAGTGTTTTTTAAATCTTATTTTGCAAAATTTGCTAAGGCAATTTTTACGTCACAATAATAAATATTAATTAAGTATTTTTAATACTTGAACAAGTAAACTTAAAAATACTTATTATTGGTAATATATTTTGGCTCATCAAGTGTCTAAATAAATTTTCGAATTAAAAAGGGGGCATTAAAATGAATAAAAAATAAATGTGCTAAGTTTAAAGGATTTTTTCTCAATACTATATATTTTGTTATCAATTTATTATAGAAATATACTTCAACTTAATATAAATGTAAAAAAATGGCCTAAATCGAAACTTAAAATTTTCTCGATTTGGAAGGGTAAAAAATGGTTGATCTTTACCCACCTCCTCAGAGGTTCAATGAAAAAACTACTACTACATTTATTTGGTCTTTAATACATTTTTTACAGACAATGAAATTAAATATAAGGAAAAAAAATACAGGTAGTCATAATTCATCAAATTTACACATAAAGTAATCATTATATGTTGTCGTTACTGAAACCAACAAATAATTTATTTGAGTGCACCAATGCTGCTTAATAAAACAAGGAAAAGAATGGAATTAGTAATTTGAATTTCGCGGGCAATGCCGAGGATCCGCCTCGGGCGCCATCTGCGTTCGCTTTCCTTGATGCCAGACAAAGAAAGCATAACAGCTGTCTCTCTCTCGGATAATTTATTTACATTTAGTTGCTCGTCTCGTTGTTTGTCTCTGCAGTAAATATTGCCTTTGGGCTGATCGTTTACTGATAGGTTTTACCAACAAATTCTTGGATAGCAAAAGCTTTGTTCGCGGGTCAAATTCCGAACCGGCTCAGGGACTATTCGCATGCGCAATATAAAAACGGTCGTTCGCGGTAACACAATTCTGAATTTTTAATAACAGTTCAGCGTTCGCGGATAACATGGAATTGGTTCGTTACTAATTCAGGATCGGTTCTTGTAGTCCCCGAATTTTTGATGGGATTAAAAGTTCGGTTCTGCTATTCATGCGCAATATCAACATTCTCATTATCTGTTTGCTGTTTGTTGTGTTTGAGGTGAACCTTAAGAACTTTGCCCTTCTTAATTTAGCTTAATACTTACTTAATTTAATTGGAAGTATAAATTGATCCGTACAAACCTGTTACTTAAAGTTTTTAATTTTCCTTGATTCTTATAGTTTAGTTTACCTTGATTGTGAAGTATAAAGCAGTAATATAGTTGTTTTTTTTAACAATTATTTATTTATCTGCTAAATTATTTATGGATAGATATTTTTTTCCACCGATCATGTCCGACCACTTGTCCTCTAGCGATGATGATATGGAAGAGTTATTACGAGTAGAACTTACTGAACAAACTTGGTAAAGTCAGGTTAAGTTAAACACTCAGCTGTTGGAGTAAATAGATTGAATTCCGCGCCGTTCGCGGTAAATAAAAATCCGGAACCGGTATATAATTAGACATGCGCCTTAAGACAATCCTGAACGGTTCGATTCTAGTTCGGAATCGGTTCTTAACGTGACCCGCGAACAAAGCTAATAAAGTAAACAAACTTAGTTCGGCAATAATATAATCAAAGGGGAGAGGCGGGAGAGTTCTGTAAACACACTGCACCGGCATCATTGATTAAACACACTGAATAACATCACTCCGGAAATATTAACTTTTTCAATGAATATGGCATTGCACCATAACCAACATTTTTATAAATCGATGATTCTTTATTGTTAAAAATAATTTTTAAAGCCAGAAAACTATTTTTGTTTATTAGCTGAAGTAAGAGATAGATATGTCATTCACTTTAGATGCTCAATTTGATTGCTGTTGATCACGTTAGTTTACAAAACGTATTATTAAATAATACAACCTAATAGAAAGAGATAAAATGACATCGAAGTGACCTACAATACCTAATTTAATACAATTTTTAACAAACAAATACAGCAACTGTCCCAATCAACCTTAAAAAAATCAACCAATAAATGTTTATATTTAAATCAATGTTTCCTATATTAACACAAAAACCAATATTTTTAATTATATTTACAAGATAATTTTCTGACTTTGATTTTTGAGATCTGGCAATTCGTTTACGTTTTTCCAAAACACAAACAAACAGATCACTATACCAAACACCCTATTTACAAACTAGCGTTACGGTAATTTCAGTCCTTGAGTTCGTTGAGTTTTTAGGATCACTGCGGTTAGTTCTGGTTAAAACTAGCAAATAGACCTAAAAAAGCCATCTTGGAATAATTTATACTTAATAAGCAATCTAAACCAAACAAAATTTGATATAAAAAAATATGGCGGAATATTATTGGCATACGTGTAGGTTTGTTGGTCTGTCGTCCTAAAGACCAAGCTCGACTTTTTCTTTTGTTAAAAAAAATATAAGTTTAATTGTTTTAAGAGGCTATTTTTGCACTTTCTAGGTCTATTTTCTATTTAATAAACCGAAGTTATCCTGATGTAAAACCTAAAAATAAATGAATCATAGTCAATATTCACTACTTAAAAGTGCATACTGGGTACGATTGGTAACTTTTTTCTACGGTGGGCTGACGGTATATATTAATTTCTAAGATTACTAAAATTATCAGTCGAAACACTATACCTGCTTCTGGTCGTTTTGTGTCAGCGCTTTAAAACCCCATATTTTCCAGTTTGACAGTAGTAATATGAATTCCTTATTTTCACAAAAAAAAAAGAATCGAACTATTTACCGAAGCGGTAAAAGACACACTACATATATTACAAGTAATACTAAAGCTTAGGCGGGTTGTTAAATTCATCAGATGGTTTAGCGCTGAAATCTATCGTGACCTCACACTAGATTACCGCTAGTTTTATCCTTGTCCATATACTACTAAAACAACAACCATCTTTCTTTAGCGCTTTTCCATCAATTAATTTAAAGACGGCTTGATGGAAAGGTTAGTCCACGATTCATCGATGAATTTAACAACACCCTTTTCAGTTTTCCCACAAAGATTTGAATTACAAACAACAATATCCGAAACATACTACAACTATGTTTATTGTTTTAGTAACAAAAATACGAAATACTTGACAGAACACCCATTATTTTAACAGCAAAAGTTTTAATTATTCATTTTTGCTATTTTTTTTAAATTTCCCGTGGTATGTTGCCAATAACATCATTTCACCAGGCAACATTTTAGTACTGTTGTTCCACTATACACCCACCGCTCCCCCCCCCCCCCTAAATGCATTACTTAATTTATGGATGCTTTTATTAAAGAAATCGTATATAACTCGAAGTTTACTGGTCAAACTGTCCATATAATTTCTTTTAGACTTAACTAATATCATTCTTATTTATACGGTGCTCTAGAATTTTTAATTAAACAATTAATGAATCGATTTAAATGCGCGAAAAAAGAGATCCCGTAATTAATAGCAATTTGTTAATAATAACTATTAAAGTATTACTTCCCATGGTTATAAAAAACGCAAGATCTATTCGACTCAAGAATTGGGGTTACCCGATTTGCGGCGTAATAGGATTAATTATTAGTTTTAAAAGAAAAAACTGCATTTAATTGGGGATTTAATAACAGCTTTAAAGAAACTGCAGCGCGCGGTGCGATAAAAACGTGTTTTGATCCTATGTTATGAAATTATTTTTTCTCTCTTAAATGGGACGCATCTGGCAGCGTATTGACATTGTCTTCCATGGCACAATACAATCTTAAAAAATATATGACAAATTACGGAAGACAATGTCCCAATAGTTTACTCATAAAAGGGTGAACATTCTCTTCTGGGTTAGATATTTCGTGATAATTAGGGAAGTATTTGAATGCAGTAGATTTTGTCAAGAGTCCTGTTTCTTGGCGCAATTGTGACGCTTTTGTTTGTGTCAGTTTGCAGTTTAGCAACACCATCTAAACTTTGCTCGTGGTTAGTTCCGGTTAATACTAATTTCGCAAAAATATATGCATTTTCCTCGATATTAGAGGCATTTTATATATTTGTATAAGTCAATTGTTAAGTAAAAAACATTAACTGGCTATGGTATTTTTAAAGGAAGATAATTTTGCGAAAGGAGGGGTTTTGATAAGGTCTTTTAGCGGCCCCCCTGAGCGCAGTGTAGTACAATGTCCATTTTTATGAATATGTATATGAGCTTACAGAAGATTATGTCGAAGATCAGTTGTTTTGGGAACAAATTAAAAGCGAAGTTCCTTTTGTTCACGGGTTAAATGCTGCACTGGAAAAACGGGATAGGAAGATAGTTAAAATTTTATGTTTTCTGAACCGTCCATAGTTACTCTTTTCTTGCAGGGCCATCCCTCAAGTTCTAACTGCGTCAGTAATTACTTCATTCGGGATACGAAAATAATTTAGAATAGCTCGATCCCGTTTCTTTTTCTCATTGTAGTCCTTTTTCTAATATGTAACGATTTTGTTTCTTCGAATAAGACCTTCAGTTTTAAAATCATTTTTAATTATATATTTCGGTGGAATTTGCAACATATCTTCGTTGTGTTTCCCTGGCGTTTTCTCAACATTTATAATAGAGAGTTATAATTTGAAGCCGTTCTTCTGATGAAAACCTCATTATAAAACTACTCCAAAAAGTAATAAACCTAATTCTAAAATTCTTGACTTTGACAAATAAGCACATGTGACCTGTGGCAGCCAGGGTTTTTCAGGTGAAACTATCCTTATAGGATCATGCAGTTCTTAGACCATTGCAGCAGGACCGCAGGAAATAAACCCAGCAACCCCTATATCACCAAATTCCCCGTAAAAATCTCTATCTATTGATATAAAAATATACGGGGTATTCCATTTAAAAAAATACGTCACTTGTGCTGTAACTCTTTTGTTTTTGTTTCAAATGTTTTTCTGATTAGATTATTAGATTCTACGGAAAAAAATACACGAAATGGCTATATTCGTTTTTTAAAAAAGTACAGGGAAGTTCAATAATAAAGCCCTGTTTACTTTAAAATGAATAACCCTGTACTTTATACAAGTATGATTTATTGATATAACAATATATTTTAAAAAATCCGGGGGGCCAACAACGGGCCTTATCGAAATTCTTCCTTTGGGATTTAATGATAAAATTTAATGAAAGTTCAATTTTTTCTTGGGGAGACAAAAACCAAAAATTACCCTTTTTTCACAAATTCCAAAATTATTTTTTTTTACTTAAGTGTTTTCCTGGAGGCGAATAGCACCTGGTATGTATTTAGTGTGGGGCCAATGTCTCACTCTTTTTAAATTAAAAAAAAAAAAAAAATGGGAATCCTAGGGCCGCCACTGAAAAGTAACCAGTTAGTTCTGCTTACTACTAACCAATTCTCGGAGAACAATAACTAAGAACTAGTTCTCGTTAGTTCTGGTTAGTAGTATCAGAACCAACCAAAAAGAAGACGCACTTATCGGTCTACTTAAGTAAAAATACACCTAAAAAACTTTCTAACTGTTTTTTATGTATAGCAATGAAATAATAAATAAGAAAACAGAACCTTTGAATTTGATTACACCGGCACACAAAAAAAGATTGTTTGTACATTTGACCGGACTCACCTACGGAAATGTATTTCGACTAGAGTCCGGCCGAAACCGAAACAGAATATTCGGCCGTAGCTTCAGTTTCGGCCGAAACCGTGGTCAAGTATCAAATTCCTTAAAATACTAAAATTTGGTGCACTTTACCCATTATTCTGCATAAATTAGGACATGAAATGGAAACACAGTTGTAATCATTTATTTTAATTTTATCTTTTAGGTACCTCTTATATAAAATTAATAATTACTAAAATTACTATTACACTCTTAGTTCCAGGGACTTCCGAAATCAGTTTCGGTTGCGGCAAAAGTTTCGGCCAATTTTGGCCGAAACCGAAACTGCCGCCGAAACTTGATTTTTGGCCGAAACTCCGATACCGAAACCGAACTTTCGGTCGGACACTAATTTCGACCCGCTGAATCTGAATTTGAAGTCCGTTTGGCCCGGTCACCCTCCAGATTTGTGAAAAACTAAAAAAATAGTTACTCAAATCTGGAGGGTAACCGAGCCAAACGGACTTCAAATTCGGATTCAGCGGGTCGAAATACATGTCCGTAGGTGGGTCCGGTCAAATGTACAAACAATTTAATTTATCTACATTTAGAAATCAATTTATGACGAAAATATCAGGATTTAATCAAATGCTTAAATATTCCTCCATTAACTGCCAGACAATAACCCAAACGATTATAAAACTCATTTCTTACGTTGGTTAGTTGGTACATCGATATTCTGGCACATTCAGCGGAAATAGCATTCCTTAGCTGGTCTAAATTTTCATATTTTTTATTGGTATAAAGCTTAGTTTTTAAATGTCCCCATAGAAAAAAATCGTTTGGCGGAAGATCCGGAGAGCTGGCAGGCCAAGACATTGCGTGGTTCGGGCCTATGATGTTATTAAATGCGTTGTTTAAGTATTCGCGCACAGCTCTGGTACTGTGTGCTGGGCAGCCATCCATTTGATACCAAATCTCTTGATTTTCACGAGCAAGGTTGTTCAAAGCAGGCAAAATTTGTTATTCTAAAAGTTCCAGAAAGTACTCCGCATTCAAATTTCGGTCAAGGAAAAATGGTCCAAGGATATGGTGGCCGAAAATTCCCGTCAAAACATTAATTTTTTGTGGATATTGAGTCCTTGTCTCAACAAATCGATTTTGGTTTTCGTTACTATAGTACCGGCAATTTTGAATGTTAGGTTCGTTGTTCAATGTAAAAGTGCATTCGTCAGTAAAGCAAATATTTTGTAAAAAACCTCTGTCAGTGTTTGTCCTCTCCATCATCTCAAAACAAAATTCCTGTCGTCGTATTTCGTCTCCGTCTCTTAATTCTTGGTGTCTTTCGTACGTGGTATTTACATCTTTTTAAAATTCGAGATATTGTGGTATGGTCTTGTCCAGTAATGTCCTCCAGTTGTCTCGTGTTAATGTTTCCTTCGGCCTCCTCTACACAAAGTATCACGTCTAAATCCCTCTCGTTTTGTACAATTTGTTTCTAATTTTCACGTCGATTTTCTTCACATTTGCAATTATTGATTACTGTGCCTGTAGTTTCAATTTTTTTTATCGTCCGTTCTATTGTCGATTTACTTGGTATTGGCCTATTGGGAAAATAGGCTGCAAACATGTCCGCTACTCTTCGATAACTATTTACCTGATTAAATCATTTTATAATAGTGATTTTTTCTTGATTTGAGTAGTTCATTATTTAAAAATGATGTGACATTGATCTGACAACTTGAGAGTAAGAGGTTAAATAATTTTTCTGGTATTTTATTATAAACTTCTAATAATATAGGGCGCGTAAGAAGATAGGAGATTCGTAACTTATTTTAGCATTTATCTCTTAGCTGGCGGACTGAGAAGAGCTGAAATTTGTACACTGGGTACAACTTTTCGTGCTCTTTAAAAAATTCTAATAATATTTTCTTCTAAAATAATTAGGGGAGCCAATATTGGACCACTTCAAAATTTACATGGGATTCCCTATGTCCCGCTCGACGGAGCAACACCCGGTATATGATTCAACTGTATTTTTCTCAGGTTGCATTGTGCCCTAGGAGACAATGCCAATACGCCCTAGGGGAGCTAGCTAGAAAAATACTGGCTATGAAACATCTCCGTTTATTTTAGAATAGTCCCCGAAGGCTTAAAGCCAAAGTACTAATATATTGTAAATGGTTTAGGTAAAGTATGAGGTAGTTTATTAAAACAGTACTTAAATATTTGGAGGCTAAAAGCAAAAAAGAAAGACCTTTGCATCACAATCTAGATACTGTTGTACAAGTTTGTTTCAGACAGAACTGAAAGCATGTAGTACCTTAAAAATGGGGTAGTTTTGGAGTTATGTTTATATAACATTTTTGTCTGACGTTGGATTAAAAGTAATTGCATTTGAGCTCTTTTAAATAACTAAATGTATTAATTTTGACTTGGTTGGAAAAAAAATAGTATATATCATACGGACTAAAAGTGCTTATTTTTACTCGCAATTTTACATTCGCTCGCTGCGTTGCGCCCCGCCTGCAGATGCAGATGCACTTTTAATCCTTATAATATAGTAGACTATATTTTGACGTCAGGAGTCATAAAATGTTGTACACGTATTTTCTCGACAACCTGTATATGTATCTTACCTTTTTCGTGGAGTACTAAAATATTTGTGGAATACGTACCTGCAACAAAAAAAAACATTATAAAAAAACCATTACACAGTGCCACAGTCAGAGCTGTCAAAGTACTCTTAAATAGTACTTCAAGTACAAGTACCAAGTTTTTGATTTTTTAAAAATTACTTCAAGTACAAGTACCAAGTATTCATTAAAATGTACTTGCATTTTCAAGTAAATTGAAAACGTACTTGAAGTACCACCCAAGTATTTTACTTGAAGTAAATCCAAGTACTTGAAGTAAAACAAAGTACTTAAAGTAAAAAAAAGTACTTGAAGTACTCCAAAGTACTTGAAGTAAACCAAAGTACTTCAAGTACATAAAAGTACTTCAAGTAAAACAAATTATACTTGAGTAGTATTTTTTGTAAGGAAGTTAGAGCTTTAAGGACTGAGCGCTACGTCATTGGAAAGTAAGCCAGTCGGTTAAAACTATAGTTAGGAAAACAAGTAGGGTTGCTAAGTGTCCCGTTTTAAGTCGGGATCTTATGCATCCGATGTCCAAAATAATTTAAAATTTCGTACGTAAATTTATGGCAATAGGCCTACCATGCCGTACTCGGGTGAGCGCTTGGGCCTTAAACTATTATAGGAAATTTTGTTTTTTCCCAAAATGGGTTTTTTCCCTGTGGTTGCCAACGGGTTGGCGTTGGCACCCGTTGGCATCCGATACATCTGCAAAAAGCGAGTGTTTTCATATGGGTGCCTACAGCAGGTTGGCACCCAAAACCTATTCTTGGGATACCTTCTACTATTAGGTATCTTTCCTTTTTGTTTTCACCAGACCAGAGCACTTATAATTTTTACGTTGACACAAGACCGATTTAAAAAACAAAAAGTCTAATTCTCAGTAATAGTTACACTTGTCTTGCTGTTGGATTCAATTCAAATGAGCGCTGTAATGCAATACAATAGAAACAGCAGCGGTTGTGCGTATTTCTTGTTTTAACTTGTTTGTACGATTATCTAAGGCGTGTAAATTTAAGTACTTGGTTGATTTTTTACTTCAAGTACTTTTTATTTACTTGAAGTATTAAAGTACTTTTTTTACTTAAAGTATTTTTTTTACTTCAAGTACACCGTAATACTTCAAGTACTTAAATAAATACTTCAAGTAATTTACTTGGTCAAATCAAGTAAAAATTCAAGTATCTTCATAAAAACTAATCAAGTACAAGTACAAGTACCTTCTAATAAAAAGAACTTAAAGTAAAATACTTGAAGTACAAAAAAGTACTTCAAGTAAAATTTTACTTGTAGTACTTTAAGTTTTGACAGCTCTGGCCACAGTGCAATGTGATATACAGGGTTAATCTAATAAATGGAAACAACACAGAGTAATTACACAGACCTACAAAAAAAAGTGGGGTATGCTGGGTGTCGAACTAAGATTTTTTGAAGTATTTTTTTTTCGCTGAACACAAATCTAAAGTCAAAATTGGGTCAAACAGCAAAAAATCGAGAAAAGGCGTAATTTCAGATACAAACAATTTTTTTTATTTAAAACGTCAATAACTTAAAAACTGTAAAAGATACGCAAAACTTTATATGATATAAACTATGTATTTTACAAGACCTTTAATTTAAGTTATGTAACATTTTTGTCTAAATGTAATATTTTTCGAGTTATAATCAAAAAACCTATTTTTCTGGAAAAAATTCAAAAATTGTTTTTTTTTTCGTTTTTGATTTTTTGCAAATTTTAAGTGATTTGGGATTCAAATGAATAAAATAAATGATTTATTATTTAAAAAAACCCAAAAATCAGATTAATAAAAAAAAAACCCATTTTGGACTGAATTTTGTTGTCAAAATTACATTTTCGTTTATATCTCCTATCTCCCTTATTATTTATCTTGTAAAAAATGATTAACCTTATTATAGACAATTTAAAAAGCTCTCTCTTTTGTTCTATGAATTTTTTAGTATCTCTTATAGTTTATATAGTCGTAGTCCAAACATTCCGTGGTAGCAGATTTCTGCCGGTAAATGTACCGTATCGGTTTTTTTGGGTTTTTCTCAATTTTTTGTTTGACCCCCAATTTTAACATTAGATTCGTGTTCAGCGGAAAAAAAATACGCCAGAAAATCTTAGTCCGACACCCAGCACACACCACTTATTTTTTGTGGACTTGTGCTATTATTTTTTTTTTTTAAAGTCTAATTATACTTTCTTTTACTTTTTGTTTAAACAACATCTATCTAACTGTTTAAGTTGTAATATAAAGCTTTATCAAGTAAATCGATAAGTACATAAAGAAACCCACATCAAACAGCATTAGAGAAGCCACAAAATAGTTTTAAATATTTCGTTTAATACGTAATTATAGGTGCAATATTTAATAGGATTAAGTACATACAAAGCTCTACTAGGGCATTACCACGGCACATTTTTTCGTTTAGGTTTTGTTGTTTTAGTATGGTTAAAAGAATGTTTTAGTGTGTCCATTAACTTTGATGAGACAGTCAGTAAGTAGTTAAATGAGCGATTTTTAAAATCGAATATCTCGAAAACCATTTGACAAAATTTTCTAAATTTATTTTATAGGTAATTAACGTGCCTATGTAAATTTACAGACCGAATCTCATACCTCTGTAATGAACGATTACGAAGTTATGGTAAGGAGGAAAGCATGCTAAAACATTTGGTGCTGCGTGCTTTATACCTGAAGTTGAAAACTTTTTATTTGCAACAAAAAATAAAAAAAAAAATAAAAAAGGCCTGATACCGATGTAAATTTAATCATTCAGATTCGGATATTTTCCTTATTCTTCGCCGTGCCGTTCTAACCGATGCGATGCTGGAAAATTGCTTTCCGTTTTTGCTGTAACTACAGATTTAAATGGTTGGTTTCTCAAAACATTAACTAAATTATTGTCTTATTCTTGAGTCGAGAGTTTGGTGCGACCACTTCCAGCTCTTCTCTCAAAGAAGTGTGTTTCTGCCATTTTTCTTTTAACAAAATGAATAGTTCTCTTTGGGATGTTAAGCTCTTCCGACACATCCCTTTCTGGCCAACCTCTCCACTCAACATAATGAATAATAAATACTTTTTGATCCAAAGTTAAGTTTGACATTTAAAAAAATATTTTTAGACCCTGACAACGGACACCTGTTTCTTAATTAGGATTTTCAACAGGCATTTATATTCAGGAGAAGGTGCCATAAGCCTATTTTACAAAAGGGAAAAAGAATTGAGCAAGGTTTGATGGCCCGTTACTGTACATCTGCGTGCTACAGATGTTCTAGAAAATACCAGTTAAACAAAAAAAATCTTGATCCAATATTTTTAAAAAAGTTACGACATTTAGTTATCCAAAATAAAACGTTTTATCTATCTTAATGTATTTACGGATTTATAACAGTAAATAGACAGCAAAAAAAGCCATCTTACATTTTAATGTTAGCTTGTTTATAGGTTTGATTACTGGGTAATAAATATGCCTCCCGATCTAGATCAGATGATATATTGCTCGCCCGTTCCCAATTGAAAGACAATATACTGGACAATTAAATCAATAAGCTGGCAATAATAATAATGGTTATAATAATAGTTATTACCCTGCGCCTCTAGAAACCGAAACAATAAATGCAATATGTAAGGCTGTTAGGATAAGTCGAATTTATTGCATGACAACGCGTGCATAGGACTTCGTCAAAACCAATTTAGCGAGCTTAATAGGTTATTAAACGAATAATAGGATTAGAGAAACTTCGCGAGAATAACGGTGAAAGTTAAGCGGGATGGCACGCGAACGTCTTGAAAATAGGGACTTGTGGCACAAAAAAGTGCTAGAAGAATAAATAAACAGATGCACATATCATTTAACAACAAGTTGTCTGGCGAAAAATCTACAACACATTTGCATCCCTTCCCATATAATTGCTCGTTATTAAAAATAATTCTAATATATTAATATAATGATCAAAATGGGTTTCTTCTTCTTCTTCTTCTCACTGGGAGGAGCCGTCTTGATTAACTACCAGAGGCAGCGCAGCCTCATGGGCTCTTTGTGCCTAATCTCCCATTGTATTTTATATCAATCCTCCCATTAGTCTTGTTCCTTTTACAAGTGGTATAACCCCGAGACTGGTTGGTTGATATATATTCCTGTGAGCTCATTTCCGGTTGCCCAAATAATTCCCTTTTTGTGATTCAATGCTTTACATTCGCACAGGATATGGTAGGCTGTTTCTTCCCCCTCGTCGCACATTCTGGATCTTGGGTCCCCATTGTATGAGCCTATCTTGTAAAGGTGACCTCTTAGGTTATCATGACCTGTTAGTATCCCTACTGTTATGCGAAGTCTTTTCCTACTTTGTCTGAGTAGTTCTTCCTTCGTTCTTTTGGATGGGCCTCTAATGAAGCTTTTTCCATGTCTTATTCTACTGAGGTTTCCCCAATATTCTTCGTGTTTGTTTCGGATCCATTCCCTTGTTTGCCCTCGTGTTGTGTTTTGGTCACTCCAAGGGCAGGTTCTGGCCCAAATATGGTGTGGATGATCCCTTGTCTTGCTAGCTCATCGCACTTTCCGTTGCCTTCTATCCCCGAATGTCCTGGTACCCACAAGAGAGTTACTCTGTTGCGTTCTCCCAGGACTTCCAGTTCTTTTTGGCATTCCCATGTCAGCTTGGATGTTACCTTGGGGTTTATTAGTGCCCCTAGTGACGCTTGGCTGTCTGTTATTATGCAGATCCGCTTGTTTTATAAGCCCAAAATGGGCTTAAAGATACCTCAAATATATCACAAATCTTAAACTTCACGGCGCCCGGCTGTTAGCAAAAGTCGCTGAGGGGTATGTGGAAGCATCCATTGAAAACAAAAAAAAATAAAGCCGACATAGTTTTAAAATATTTAATTGGTACAGTGTTTCCTCTGGCGATTCCGTCCTTACTTTCCTACAGCAAGGATTAAGTACTTTCGTTCCCACTTCCCCATAGCCAAGAACAAGTACCTGTCAAAGAAATGAATATAAAGCTGAACTGATTACTGGGCATGCGTCCTCTCAATCTCAGACACCGGAATATTAACGGCACCAAAAATTGCAGATCCTGATGATGCCATCAGAACCAAGTGACCTCTGCTATTAATTTTAGTGCAAGTTAGTTATTTTACCATTAATTTTAGTAAAATTTATATAAATAAAATTATTGTTGTTAAAAAAATTAAGTATTTTCTATATTTTTGTTTTCCTCACGCTTTTAGAAAAACAATAATTGTTCCTAACGCACGTGGAAAAATATTTTCTACAAGCGTGCGGAAAAATAGCACTTTTCCGCACTAGCGCGGAAAAGTAAAATCTTTTAATTTTTGGAACATAAGTTACTATCTAATTATAAAATAATGCATAATTTTGCTTATAATAGTTATATATAAAAAAAAAAATGAATTTTGCTGTAATTTTGCAGCCATAACATTTATCAAATAAAATCAAATAATCCTAATTTACCAAATGTAAGTACATATTTTTAATAACTCCATATAAATTATTAACGAATCCATAGCAACCAACTAATTGTTTAGCCATCTATAAAAAATTAATTTTCTGTCACGCATTTTTCAACCAAATTGGAGAAACATTTTCAATGGTTTTTGACGATTTATTAGCATCGATTATCGAAGCAGCAGAAATAGCAAGTATAGATCTCGTGCCCATGAAATTTCGTCACAGGTATGAAAAAGAATTTGTTATGTTTGAGACGTATTAAAAGAAGGGTTGAATCTTTTAAAAGAGATTTTCTGGCCTATTTCTCTTATTTATTAAAAACATGTAAGCCCAATACATTATGGTTTTAATACTCTGTGCTAAAATGTATCATTAACTTACGAAAGAACATAGATTTAAGCAAGTTTTTCAAAGTGACGGCCTACCTTAAAAAACAAAGCGTTGGTTTTAGACCCAAAAGGGCTAAAGTCTTTTTAAAAGAAGAAATATCAAAATTCCTGGATGAAGCGCCAGATGGTACTTATTTACATAAAAAAGTGGCTACGATTGTTGGCTTAGTAGGTGCTTGTCGTAGGGAGGAGTTAACAAAAATATGTCTGGACCAAATTGAAGACCAAGGAAACTTAGTATTGATACACATCCCAGACTCAAAAAATCACAGCTCTAGAAGCTTTGTCATTTCTGAAGATGCCGAAAATGGAAATTT
>JAHBCN010018355.1:0-17222 GCA_019359885.1 Listronotus oregonensis
CTTTCTTTTTTAAAGCCGGGGAAACCCTTTTTTTCTAAAAGGCGGTTTCCCCCTTCTTTTGGATTCAGGGCCCTTCCCCCTTTTTTCGGGATGGATTAGTCCTTCCCCGTGAACCAGGTCCGGTGACTTCAGGGCACCTTACGAAACGGATTTACCCGTTTCGGTCGGCGCACCTTTGTTACCTTTTTCCTATGTTTGGAGCTAGGGAAGTAATAGTCCACGCCGGCAGAGCCCTGCATTACCGCAATAAGGCTAGATACTCTTAGAGGTCGCCCTGTATCTCAAAGGCACCGTTGGAGACACCTGTTTAAGGCACAGGATGTCATTCACTCATCAGCATGATATGCTAACACCTTGTGTTCATCTTAGCTTCTGATCCCTTTCCCTACGCTAGCCAAAAGAGTTGCCGATAACCAGCAACTCTAACGTATGTTCCAAAAGATCCTACTGGGCCCAACCACAACGACGATGTGTGAACACAGCGGTTGGGGTTATAACCCTAATAAACAATACTTACCCAGGTCCACAAAAAAAGTGGTGTGTGCTGAGTGTCGAACTAAGATTTTCTGGCGAATTTTTTTCCGCTAAACACCAATCTAAAGTCAAAATATTAACGATTTTTTTTTTAAATTTAAAACGTCAATATCTCAAAAACTATAAACGGTACACGAAACTTTATATGACATAGACTATGTATTTTTACAAGATTTAATATATTATTAAATAAAAAATATTCCATTTTGGACTGAATTTTTTTCTTAAATTTACATTTTCGTTTATATCTCCTTTATCTTATCAAAAATGTTTGTATAACTTTTTATATAGACAATTTGAAAAGCTCTATTTTTTGTTTTATGAAATTGTTTGTATCTTTTATGGTTTATATAGTCGTAGTCCAAAAATTTCGTGGTACCAGGTTTCTGCCGGTAAATGCACGGTATCGTTTTTTTTTTTCTTGTTTTTTTTTGCTGTTTTGCTCTCAATTTTAACTTTAGATTCGTGATTAGCGGAAAAAATACGCCAGAAAATCTTATTCCGACACCCAGCACACACCTTTTTTGTGGATCTGTGTTATTAGCATATAAAGCCTGTAAACATTATATTTGAAAAACTGAAAACATAATAATTTCCCGATAATTACAAAAATCCAAAAAGAAAAAAAATTTAAAAAAATTTTTTGACATATATTAATATAAACTATTTTTTATAAAAATACTTAAGAAATCACCTTTTTAAGTATTTAGATTATTTAAGAAACACCCTGTATAATAGTTTAAATTTAACAACAAAGGAACGAAAAATAGGACGCAATGCAGTTAGATAAAATTTTAAAAAGATAAACCTGACAACGAGCAGAAAGTAGATTTTATCGCTGGTACGTGGCAGAGACACAATCAGTAGGGATTTAAAAAGGTTTAGGAAATATAAATTTGTACCCCACTAAATAAAATTGAATTTTATTAAAATAAAATTACATTTTAGATTTCACAATATTGCAAAGTATGATACACTAATAGTTTAAAGATAACAATTTTTAATAAAAATAATTTAATAGATAGTTATGTTATAAGAATCATAATAAAGGCCATTATGGTACTAGTCGTAATTATTAAACGGAATTGTTATTATTCTTATGTCAATATCACTGTTAAATTTATTAAAAAGTTTATCAAGCATTGTAAAATGATTGATTTACCATCAGAAATTGAAAAATTAGCTAATTGTGCAGTGTTGGATTAATGCCTAAAAGTCTAGAAACGCATCAAGGATAAACCTATGCCGAATTATAAATTGTATCTTACAGGAAAATGTTAAAAATTTCCAACAAAAAGTTTATTAAGCATATTTAAAAACAATTTTTAGTGACAAAAAAATCTTTAAGTTTATGAGTTATTACTCGATATTGTGAAGCACGTTGCAAATAAAAAAAATGTTCACATAAGTAAGTTTAGTCACCTGATTGCGTTTTTGAAACAAAACTTCGATTCCTACAAACCGAAAAAGTTCAGAATTTTAACTGAAAAAATATTGCAAAGTTTTTACCAGAGAAGGGAAATGAAAAATATTTGCTATTGAAAGTGTTTATGATAATAGGAACAAGTGGAGCATGACGAAGAGAGGAGCTTAAAAACTTAGGAAAGGAAGATGTTCACGATGAAGGGACTGTTTTTAGAATTGTAATACCTAGTATAAAAGCCAATTTTTCCGAGAATTCTTTGTAACGCCTGGCGATGTCGAAGGAGTAAATATGGTGCAATTGTTCGAACCTATGCATCAATGAGACCCAGCGATGCCGAAAATTCTCGTTTTTTGTCCTTTAGAAACAGCAAATGTACAAAGCAGCCTCATACTTTTGGAAACATGTGCCAGGACAATTGCTTTCTTTTTAAAGCTACCTTATTTTGTCGAATACATTAGTCACTGTTTCCGAAGGTCTTAGGCTTCATTGCTGGCCGATTCCACAGTGGATCTTTACACTGTTAAACGCCATGGTGGATAAAAAAATGACACAGTTGCTAAAGGATATAAAGAAAACTTACGCAAGAATGGGAAAATAATTTTGGTATCCATGTTTGGAGAAAAATCATCATTGAGTGTTTCACCGAATAATTTTTCTGCACAAGAATCCGAAAATTTAGAAATTAACAACCAGAAATAATGGGACAATTTCGACATTAATTTAACCAATTGGAATAATGTAGTATTTAATTTTGATCGTTAAATTTTTGTTATTTTCAATAAATTTTTATTTTTACTATACCTAGATATTTTTTTCATAATAGTACTCATTTCATAACATTATACTATTCTAATAAAGGATGGATTTGACATATAAAAAGAAATCTATAGAATATCATTATGACACGTCGGAAAATAAAATATCTTTTTATAAGGTATTATAATTTAATATTTAAGTTAGGAATAAACTTTGACTAAACTTCTGCATTCCCAACTTTATAAATTTAATGTACTCTACTTTCAGTTCAATACACTTCTTGGGGCTGTTTCTATCGACCAAACAAAACTGGGTCTCGCTATTAGTATTCAGGGTTTTTATTTAAATAATAAATGTAGTTTAAAACACGCCCTTTGGTTTATATGTTTTAATGGTTTTAAGCGATTTTCATCACGCACTGTTCTATTACCATTTTTTTAATGCACACGACAAAAATAAAGATAATTGGGATTTTCATACTTCTAAAATATGTTAGTTTTTTTTTGTTTGAGATATTTTTATGTCGATGTATTGTATTTCACAAATTATACAGAGTGTAACATGAAGGTCGGGAATAAATTAAACAGTGAATTTCTTGGTAAAAAATAACACAAAAAATTATATGAAGTATTGGTTTTTAAGTTGCACATCACAAGACTGTTTTTATGGATTCGTCTTAAAGTACTACCGGAAGCAGAGTAGCCTCCTGGGCTTGTTGGGCCTAATCTCCCATTTTCTTTTATACCAATCCTTCCACTAGTCTTGTTCCTTCAACAAGTCTGTATAACCCCGAGACTGGTTGGTTGATATATTTCTTTAGGCTCATTTTCAGTTGTCCAAATAATGCCTGTCTTTTGTGATTTAACACTTTACATTCTCAAAGGATGTGGAAGCTGTTTCTTCGCCCTCGTCGCACATTTTACAACTTGGGTTCTCATTTTATGAGCCTATCTTGTGTGGGTGTCCTCTTAGGCTATCGTACCCTGTCTGATTGATTGATTGATTGATGAAGTAAATACACAAGTTGAGGTTTTGTCCGCCTCGACACTGCAGCCTACAGGGCTTGTTGTATCTCTTGTGTATTTGTTTCAGTTAAAGGTTTGACACCTTGACAGGTGTAGTAGTCCTTTTACTGTTCTTTTTCTGGTCTCCAGCCTCCTGGTGGTTAGTGTCACCATGAGGGTTTGATTTGTTCTCCAGTATGTAAGTGCAGGGCACTCTATATGATGTGAGAGGCTGTCTTCTCTTCGTCACATAGTCTGCAAATGGGTTCTCTCTATAGATGCCCATAGTGTTTTTCTTAGGGTGCAGTGTCCGGTTATTAATCCTGTCACTATTCTAATCTGATTCCTATTTAGTTTTAGTAATTCACTTGTCAATGCTTTCGATGGTGAGTCCAACATTGATTTACTGTGATATTGCCTTGAAATGTGGTTCCAGTATGACTGATGTTGTGTTTGAATCCACCGAGTCATGTAGCCACGAACCGAGGCTTTTGGTATTCCAAAAACAGGTTCAGGACCCACAAACATTGCTGCGGAGCCTCGCCTGGCCAGGGGTCTGATTTTCTTGCCCTGTATTCCCCTGTCTGGCACCCAGGAAAGTGTAACTCTGTTGTGGTTAGCCAGGTTTAGGAGGCATTGCAGACAGTTCCAAACCAACCTTGAGTTGACTTGTTGGGATGCCAAAGCTTTTATGGCCGCTTGACTATCAGAGAAAACAGTAATGTTCCTGCCCTTATATCTGCTCCTCAAGTTCTCTCGCAGACAAAGTTCAATGGCATATATTTCCGCCTGGAAAATAGTGGCATATTTCCCCAGGGAAGCATAAGCATACCCTGTTAGTTTGCCTAGGTAGTTCGTCCTTCGTTCTTTTGGATGGGCCCTTTATGAAGCCGTTTCCATGTCATATTCTACTGATGCTGGAGCAGTATTCTTCGTGTTTGTTTTAGATCCATTCCCTAGTTTACCTCTGTTTGTCACTAGGTAGTTCTGATCCAATAGGCATAATAATCTTTGTTGACTTTTTATTTCCGAATGTCCAGGTGCCTCCAGGAGTTAAGTGTTAAAAATTAAAAGATGTCTTTAGTGAAGATTTCTATAGGATTCTTACAAGTGTGAACACTGAAGCTATATGGAGCGCACCCAAAATTTTTAGAGCTATTCCATGATAATCCGTAGCGTATCTTAACTATAAACAGTAACTAAATAACATTGTAAACCCATTTCTTTTGTTACCCATAGTATTTATTACACAACACCCATAATTGGGGTTTTACGAACCTTTAATGTTAGCTTCTCTTCTTCCCAAGTATACGCCATTATTCCTCATCCATTGCAACCTCAACATATTTGTTATGTTCCCCCATTTAAAATAAATGCAAATTATGTAGTTACCATATTCTCTATTACACCAACAGCGCCATAATCTACGTGCTTTACGAATTTTAATGTTAGCTATTCTCTCTCTCTCTCTCTCTCTCTCTATTTTATGATTCATTGTGTAAACCTACTCTGGAACTAATTTCGTCTGAAAGTGCCAATTAACAGCATAAACTGGGTAATTAAAAATTACATTCTTAATTTTTGTGTTGTTTCATACTATACATTTGATTGTTTGCTTTGCTGGAAATTAAAATTAGTATATGATGCAATAATAAATACAGGGTGTCCGAGAAATTGTGGGAAATCTTCCAGATTAAAAAAAAGGTGAAAATAATACTACAAGTTTTTAGAAACTTTTTTGTATAGGCCTCCTCTTCGAGGATGATATTGGCTCCCGAAGAGGTCCAATGGAATCAGATTTGTTTGACTAATTTATTAAACCACCAGGTATATTTTAATTTTATTTAAAAAGATGTAATATCAAGTAAAAATCTTCAGAAAGTGTTGTGAATTTCTTACAGCTGCTGTAACGGACTAGGTGTGGCACTCATGACCCTATCTTTTTTACTGTCTGAATTAATAAGAACTTTGAACAACGTTTTTTACAAACTATTGACCTAAAATAAGGTACTCTTTATTCATGTCGCTGATTCTTGCCGTTTTCAAAAATGGCACTTTATTACATCATGTATTTGACGTATTTCGACAAAAGATACATCTTTGTTCCTATTAAAAGTTGCTCGCGAGTGTATCAGACTTTATGGAGTCCCTGTTGGAGCTTCTTACAAAGTTTTTAACTTAAAATACAGTTATGTTTACATTAAGAGAAAAATGTCGCGTCTGCAATGCTTTTTTTTTGTTCTTAGCTGAATTCGTAAAATAACCTAGCATGTTAATTTATACAGTGCTTCTTATATTTAAAAAAAAACTATATATTTTGCATCTGTCATGCTTTTTTGATTGTTCTCTGGTTTTCCCTAATTACAAAGTACTGTAGAAACAGTACTGTCTATATTTAAAAAAATACTTTGTACCGTATACTCTAAAACAGAAATCAGTTGAATAATTTATAACCCTATCGGTCCCCATAGTTGAAAGACCTCCAGGGGGTAGGACATCCTCGTAAAATGAGTACTAGAAGCTATAAATCCGGCAGAATTCTGTGGTAGAGTATTAATAGTTATTTACCTAACAAGTGCGGGAAGTGACACTTTTCCGCACGCGACGGCAGTTACACGAACGACGCGAAGCGGAGTTCGGGTAAGTCGTCAAGGGTGGAAAAGACACTTTCCGTACGTGTTAGGTACAACATTTTTTCTACGAGTGTGTGGAAAAAGTCAAACTAAACAACCATTAGATAATATTTATTTTTACCATTACTAAAACAGTTGGTAGCATTTTGCAAATGAATCGCAGAGGCAAGTTGTTGTGGGTAAGTTGCGGAGTTGGAGATTGCCGTTGAGGTGCAATTGAACCGGTCGTCGTTACAGGTAACAGAGACACATTGTTGCTTACTAAAAGACGGTACAATAGGCCTTGAGTGCGTTTTGCTGTGTTCAAAGGTAGATGAATTTTGGGATAATATTTTGTTTAATAAGTCCTTTTTAAACTTGTAGAGCTTTCTAGGTAGCTTTCTGCAACAGATGATGACTTCCAACCTCCAAGTCTTTTAATATTCGTTATGCCTTCACCAGAATTAGCTAACATTGTAGCTGAGGAACGGCGAAAGCTATGTCCCGTGTAAAGTTCTGGGTTTGGAAAACGTAAATAGGCAGCTATTTCAGAGGGCATCTTGCCAAAAGTATTGCCAATTTTTTGTAATTAACAAAAATCTTCTGTGTGGTGTTTCGGGCTTTCGTAAACTGGAATACTTTCTATACAAAGCTAGATATTTTCCATTTTCAATTTCCTCGGAAATGACAAAACTTCGGCTAGAATGGTTTTTGGAGTCTGGAATATTTACAATTAAAAGATTCCCC
The DNA here is from genome assembly GCA_019359885.1 of Listronotus oregonensis. Lineage (NCBI taxonomy): Eukaryota > Metazoa > Arthropoda > Insecta > Coleoptera > Curculionidae > Listronotus > Listronotus oregonensis. The sequence continues at coordinate 7,080 of JAHBCN010018355.1, forward strand.
TTATCGTCAATATCATCAATGCTAATTTTTATCAATTCTTTTCGACGACACTCACCAGCTAGTCCGAAAATTGTAGCTACCTTCATCGCTAGATAGACATCATTTGGAGCATCATTAATAAATTTTGCTATTTCATCTTTCGAAAAAATTTTGGCCTTCTTGGGTTTAAATCCCACATTTTGCTTCTTCAAAAATGATGTAACTTTGAAATATTTGCTTAAATCCATGTTTTTTCGATCTTAATGACACTTTTTAACATGGAATACCTTGACCATAAGATATTGGGTTTACATGTTTTAGCAAGTTCCGCGAAATATGCCATTAAAACTTCTTCTTTCATACTTTTGTTTTTTTTCTCGCCACACCAGCTTGTAAATGCTGTATATTCTTTCTGGTACCTGTGCCTCGACTTGGACGGCAACAAATCTAAATTTGCTATTTCGGCTGCTTTGAGAATGGATTCAGGTAATTCCTCGTCAGAAGACTCCATGGGAAACGTTTTTTATTCAAAATCGACAATACTGATTAGAATGTACTAAAGACACTTTTAATTATCGATGACTCTTAATGACTTTTATCTTTTATAATATGGACACCGGCACCGGTCAAAACTAAAAATCTCACAAGCAAGTTTAATATATACCAGGATATTTGAAACAATGTTTTTAAAACAATATTAATTTTTAGTGAATATTTCGTTGATTTTACACCTAATTTGTAGAAATAAAAGAATACTATGCCAATAATAGAATTATACTAAGTCAAACTTTAGAATTAAAAACATTTTAAGTACCTGTTTAAGTGGGAAATTTGCAAGGGTTTACTTTTCCGCACTAGTGCGGAAAAGTGACTATTTTCCGCACTAGTGCGAAAAAGTTACATTTTCCAAACTAAATTGCGTGCGGAAAAGTGCTGCTTTCCACACGCTAGTAGAAAAAAGATTTACCCTTCTAGACAATTTACCGCACCCAAGCGATAGTTCGATTCACAAAAAAAATAACTTGTTAATTTGTAAATATTGAAAAAAATACATTAAAGCATTTGCCTTCTTAAACTTTCTATTGAAACATTATGTTGGTGACAGGAGAAAAATTATTCTTTTTCATATCCAACCAGACAAAACTCAGGGGACTACCAGTGTCAACAAAGTGACGTTTTTTGAGAACGGTTAGGATTAGTGACATAAATGAAGACTATAATTTAGCAATAAGAATAAAAACCGTTGTCTTATTAATAGTAATTTAATTTGCAGTCAAATGGTAAAATAATATATAGGGTGTTCCTTTAAAAAAAACCTAGTTTGCCTAATAACTCGAAAACCTTAACTGACAGAAAAAAAACTCGGTACGCCACTGAAGGATTTACATAAAACTCTACAATATATAACTATTTAAAGTTTTTGCCTATCTCTAATAATAAGCGAGGAATTTATCTAGAAGTGGGGTTTCACTGTTTTTAGCTTTAAAAAATAGAAAAATGAAGATATTTACAATTTACAAAATTGTTAGAAACTTTGAAAACAATAATTTTATGAAGATATTTTCATTTGAAAAGTCGAAAAATCTATTTTTTTTAAATTTTGACTAAAGATTTTATAATATTTCTATTTTTTTCTTGTTGCCCTTCAAAAATATAAGAAAAAAAATATCAGGGTAAGGGAATTTTTAACAATTTCACAGTTTTTTTTTCATTTTTAAAAAATAACTTTTTGACATAAAAGTACTTTTGGGTATAAAAAATCAGAAAATAAAGATATTTACATTTATTTTTTAAAGGTCTGGTTAGTTCTGGTAAGGTTTTTCAATGTTCTACTCGTCATCGAATTTAAATTTTTTATTTTTCTTTTAATATTGTAAAAATTTATAAAAATGGTAAAAATTAAGTTAATTTATATTTTTTTTAATTGTTCGTCTTTTGTTGCGTAACAAGAAAAAAATATAAATTTGCTAAATATTGTTGGATGACCTTTATATTTGCGGTCAAAAGTAAAAATTTGAATTTTTGAATTTTTGAATTTTCATTTGCAAAAAGCATTACAAACCGGTTGTTTTTTGATCAGTAAACAATTTTTATTATAAATCCCATGAAGAGTAAAATAAAATGAAAAAAAAACTTTCCGACATGTTAATTTTTTGATTATTTTTGGCCAAAATCAGTGGAGTCCACTTCTATACAGGGTGTTTTTTTACTTAATGTCAATATTTAAAGGGACAATTTTTTGTTCTATTTAAAAAGAAAACTTCATACGAACGTACGTTTTAAACATTTTTACTTTTGGGATACAGGGTGGTAAAATTTTCAAAAATAAATAATTTATTATTAATATCTATAATACCCCTTTAGATATTTTAATGAAATTTGGTATACATGTACTATATATCAAGGGGCATTTTCTAGTATACCATTTTTTATATTTCATTGAGTGGCATTCGTACGGAATTTGACCTGCCTATTTTGGCAGACACTGATGGTACGTCAACACACACAATTCAACGTCAACACATTTAAATTTGTTTTAAAAATGTAGAAACTGAATTACTTAATCTCGATACCCTGTAAATACAATCAAAATGCTCCACCCTGTAAAGATCTTTTTTTGGCCGCGCCATGAAGGAATGCGCGATGTAGCGGCATCGTCGGCCCGCGTTCACCAGGAGTCGGCGGACCTAGTGCGACCAGTTGTTAGTCATCGAACGAAAGCGGAGTCTCTGCTCCGTACACCGTGGTTTTAAGCGATAGTATAAATCCACGTCGGGTTGGGTCCTGGCCGGTAGTTGCCCTATTTAGTTTTAGTTAATTAATAACGTAAATTATTCACGAAGAAAAAAAGGTGTATAGTGTACGTGCCTATGCGATATAATACTCTTAATTATAATTTTTACTGCTAAAATTTCTTGTTAATTAGTTGCGGGTGCTGATAATTTTGATGTGAAATAATATCTTCTAAAAATAAATGTGTGTTAAATGTTTATGAGCATTTAAGGTCATGACATGTGTAGTGATACTCGAATTGGGGTTCCTTAATTAGATGGGAGTGTTAAATGTTTGTGCTTTGTTGTGTATGATACAGTACAACAACAATTATTTCTTCACAATTTTTTTAAAGCTAAAAGATTGTTTTAAAATATACAAATTTGGAATATCAATTTGTTAGTACCACCGGTTCACAAAAAAATAAAGTGGTCTGTGCATTTGACCAGAACCATCCATCTATATAATATAATTCGAGGACCGTTTGGGTCATACCCCTCAAAATTTTGAGTAAATTGCAAAAAACTGCTATAAGTGATTAAAGATTTCAGTTGAGTTTAATAAAAAAGATTTTTTTTTATTAAACTCAATCAAGTTTGTTTTTTATGTATTTCAATACGCTGAATCTACCACCCTTCAAATTTTGGGTAGATTGCGAAAAAATATTGTTATGAAAAAAAAATTATTGAAGTTGATCAAATATGTAAATTTTGAGTATGTACAGCCAGATGGACACGCATTTAGATTAAGCGTATTGAAATACATAAGAAACATACTTAATCTTGCAAGAAAATTTTCTTCATTTCCATAACTGCAATTTTTCGCAATTTTTAGTTATTTTTAGCAGCTTTTCGCAATTTACTCAAAATGTAGAGGACATACGGCCAAACGGACTTCAGATTTAGATTTAGCAAATCGAAATACATAAGAAACATACTTGATCCCCTTTAATAAAATTTTCTTTATTCTCATAACTGCAATTGTTCGAAATTTTCGAGTTTAATAAAAAAATCGTTTTTATTGAACTCAACTAAAATTTTTAACCATTTTTAGCAGTTTTTTGCAATTTACTCAAAATTTTGAGGGTGTATGGGCCAAACGAACCTCGGATTTGGATTTAGCGCATCAAAATACATATAGATGGATGGGTCTGGTCAAATCCACAGACCACTTTATTTTTTTGTGTGCCGATGTACTTAGTTAATAATAATAATAATATAAAATTAAGTAATATTCTAATGATGGTATCATTTAGACTGGTTCTTCGTTATTATCAAGATAAAGAAAGGATACTTATCTTCTCATTAGTTGCTGTTAGTTGCAGAACGGGTCTATGTTAACCTAGAATAATTAGTACATATGTTCTATAGTTTTTATTTTTGTTGCGATTACTTAACTGGAAAGCCTCTAGAAAATGGGACCACTTCGTTCCTCGTCCCGGGGTATAGCGACTGAGTATGCTTGAACTATCCCTATGAACTGGCAGATCGCCTGAATCATAAATAAGAAAAAACTCCCCAAAAACCCAAAAATTCAAAACACTTATCTATGTTTTGGTATAAGTGTGCCACCGTTATCAAGAAAAACTTTTGTTAAAAAATTTAGGAAATCCAAAGAACTTTTTTATTATTCATGAAGTTTTGTTACAAATAACCTATTAGTTTGTTTTGACTGGTATATTTATAATTTTCAAAAAGAAATTGCACAAATCAAAAATCTGTCATCACGCATTTGATAAGAACCACCTAATAAACTGGAATGCATCTAGTATTTCAGCAAAGGAAACTTGTTCAAAAACACGTAAAATTAAGGAAAGTACTTTTATATTATTTAATAAAGATAAATGAGTAGCATTTATATCTGTTAATTTAAATAATACATGGTTATCATGTTTGATGCTAAAGTTATTTTAGGTAAACCTTAAATCAATTAACACACCTTTTTTTTCTTTTTAAAAATTATAAATGAACCAATTAAAACAAACTAGTATATCATTTGTAATATAACGTCATGAATAATAAAATAGTTATTTTCCTAACAAGTGCGCAAAGTGATACTTTTCCGCACGCGACTGCCGTTGTTCGGGCACGCAGTCAAGTGCGGAAAAGTCACTTTGCGCAAGCGTTAGGAACAAAATTTTTCCTACGAGCGTCAGATAATACCAATATTAAAGCAATAATTATTTTTTAAATTATGTTTAATCTGAAAGAACTACTACAATATATTTATAAACAACAAAAGAACAGTTATTAGTATATTGTAAATTAATTGCAGAACCTGTAATTTCATTTAGCGGGTGGCTTATGGAAGCGCTTATTGTACGGCTTGATAAAGGTTGACTTAGCTCAGGAGGGAAGTTGTTCATGGTCAATATTTTATTCGACATATCCTTTTTCTGATTTGTGGATTCATCAATGTAGCTCTCAGCTACAGGCGTTTATTTTCAGCCCCCAAGTCGCTTGACATTGGTAATTCCTTCTCCAGAATCCGCTAACATAGTCGCAGAGGATCGACGAAAACTATGTCCAGTGTACTCTTCTGGATTTTTTAATTTTAGGTATGCAGCAATTTCTGAAGGCATTTTACCTATTGAATTTATTCCCACACATTGCGTACTGCATGCTCCTTGTTTATACTGGACAAAAAACGTCTGTGTGGGGTATGTGGTTTTCGCAAATTTGCATATTTACGGTACAATTGCAGATAAAGTCCGTTTTTGTTTCATCGGACACGACAAAGATTCTGGAAGTGTTATTTTTACTGTCAGGAATTTTCACCACTATCAAATTTTCATTATCCTGTATATCATCAATCATTATTTTTGTAAGTTCATCTCTCCTACAAGCACCGGCTAATCCAAAAATTGTTATTAGAAGGTAAATATTATCGGGTGCTTCTTTCATGAATCTTGAAACTTCTTCTTTGCTGAAAGTTTTTGATTTTTTGGCCGGTATCCCACGTTTTGGGGTTTAAGTAGTGATGTTAGCTTGAAATATGAACTTAAATCAAGGTTCCTTTTCACTTTGAGGACACATTTTAACATAGAGTACTTACTCCATAAAGTATAGGTTTATATGTTTTTTGCAAATCCGCAAAATAGCCAAGAAACTTTTCTTTATACTTTTTGTCCCTTGCTGGAGCACCAGTTTTCGAAATGACTATATTGATTCTCATATTTTTCACGAATTTTGCTGGTAATAATTAATGACTGCATCCAGGATAGAATCTGGTAGCTCCTCATCGGAACTACTCATTTTAAATAATTATTTTTGTCGGATTTTTATTTAATTAAAAAAAGATACTATGACGCCTTTTTATTAAACAAATGCTTGTTTGTATTGAAATTCATTTGTGCAATTGCTTATTCATATGGAAACGAAGAAAAAATCTGACATGTGTTAAAATCACCAAGATTACATATTGTTGCTTGACTTGTCATAATCATTTATTATTATTATTATACAGGGTAATTAAAAAAATGTTTTTTTGTGTTTTAGTTGAAATATTTAAAATTACGAAGTAACAAACAAAAAAGAGAATAAACTAAAACTTGCAATGGCTTCATATATTGCATGAAAAAGCCTACAAATTCCTAAAATACATATAAATCTTGCTTACCTGTAAGATTTTAGAGTAGTTTTACTTTTCCGCACGGCGTGCAGAAAAGTGCACTTTTCCGCACGCGTGCGGAAAAGTGCAACTTTGCGCACTCAAATGCGTGCGGAAAAGTAGACTTTTCCGCACGCTCGTAGGAAAAAGGTTTTTCCTAATGACGGTGACAGGCTTGCCACCATAACATAAATAAGTGTTCTGAATTTTTTGGGTTTTTTGTTTCTTTTTTCTGTTTTAGGCGATTTGTCAGTTTATCAGTCAGTCAACAGGGCTGAGCAGGTTCAGTCGCTATACCCCGGGACCAGGACCGAGGTGGTCTCAGTCTCTAGAGGCATTTCAGGCGCGTAATCCTAACAAAAACATATTAAAAATAAAATTAGTAAAATTACAAGGGTTTGCCTTTTGAAATCTTTTCTCTCTTCCTGAAATTTATTTTGGGTTTTTGATCTTTTTTTATTCTATTGTCATGTGCTAATTCAAGCTTCGTTTATACATATCACCCATAAGTTTCTAGCAAAAAGAAGAAGAATATAAAACATGAGAAACATAATAAGAAACATTAAATTACTGTTTTTGCAACGTCAAAATGATGCTCGTCTCAGTTGGTGTAAACCAATGCTTGATAAATATAATAAGCTCTACGGTTTCAATGTCGAATTACGTTACATGATATCTCTTGTGTGACATATCATCTTTTGTGTTAAGTAAGTCATTTAGTTGGAGAATACGACTTTCAAATGGCAATTCTTAAGTTATAATGTTTCCTGAGTTAAAAAAAAAGTATGTAATACCAAAAAACAAATAACTATAAAATGAAAAACGAGTGTTTTACTAGAAGTATTTATTTTAATAAGTAATCTAAACAATATGCTAAAGTTAAAGGAATAAGTATGCAAGTCGTGTTCAAATTTTATTATATTTCATTATATCGCCCCAGCTTCCAGGTTTTCTCATCTCCATGATTTTTTAAGCAATATTAATTTACTTTCTTTTGGTATCTTTGAATACTAAGAATAAAGAAAGGTTTCTCCTTAAGAAAGATTTTTATTGACTTTGACAAACTCTACCAGTTTATCTTTTTACTATACTCTTGAAGTCTTTTTTAAAACAGTTCGTTCATTTTTTTCTTTAATCACACTCTCAATTTTTTTAAAAGCTTTGTAAGGGCTTATTATTCTATATATATATATATATATATATATATATATATATATATATATATATATATATATATATATATATATATATATATATATATATATATATATATATATATATATATATATAAAATATTCCTTTTTTCTTTATTTGTATTATTAAAACAAGTCCAATAATGATAATCAAGCTAAAACTGACAGTATATCTTACAAAAAATATTAGATTGCCATGGTTTTTAGTCAAAATTCTAGTGACTAAATTATAAAAATGTGGATGGAGAGAAAGTAATTTTGGTTGCATACTTTTGAATAGTATCGATTCAGATTGACTTTTTGAAAGAACCCATTGGTTGGCACCACTGGGAGCTGACAGGTGACAGATGTCGCTCAGTGATGCCAGTCAGGGAGTTTAATAAAAAAGACGTTTAAGACCGTTACGTTTTTTTTTCCAGCCATGTAACTATTAAAGAAAATCGCTAAAACAAGATTTTCCCCATGTAATTAGATTTTTTAAGTTAAAAAATTAGGTAAAACACCATCTTATGTCTGACTTTTGAGTATGATGTTTCCGCCATTTTCTGATTTAAATCTGCTGTTTAATTAAGAAATTCGCATTGGTAAGATAACTTTACATAACATATTTTAGGGATAATTTGTAAAACCTAAAATTGTTTTTGCAGATGTCCTGAGGAAGGGAACAAACTGTTCTTGAAAGCTTGACAAACTCAATAAGGAATTCATCTTTAAAATTGGCAATTGATTTAAGCACCCCCAATAACCTCCTGGTTTTGAATATTTTTTCTTAACTAGTCAGTCCCGACTACTTCCACTTGTTTCCATTTTCTAATTTAAGTTGCAAATTTCTCATAAAAAATAAATAATTTCGTTGTTACTTAACATAAATACAAAATCATTTTCACGAAATAAATTAGGAATTCTCTCAAAAAAATTGTTAATTTTATGTCGTTTTCCGTTTGTTTTAATTAAAATCATTTTTTGTGTGTTTTATTACGAATCTAAGGAAAAAGATACACAAGATAGCCGTATCACATGTTTTTTCCAAATATAAAGAAAACCACAAATATTATCCTCGTTAGATGAACATATAAATAAAATTGTTCTGATAGATTAACATTCAAATGAACATAATTTTTTAAAAATCCACAGGAAACATTTTAATAACTTTCACTTTCCACTCACTTAAGTGTTTATTTCGGACGATTTCACAACTCTCAACGATATTCTAAAAAAATATTTTCGCCCACACTCGGCTCGAGGCCGAGGCATTATACATAATAAATTTTGGCCTGGTCTAAAGTAACAACGCGTAATTTCTAATTTTAAAAAATGTGCATCAATTAGAATATACATATTTTTTTTATTTTAAGTTCAAAAGAATGAAATACGAAAAAAATTATTTTGACTTCTAAGGTCCAAAAAACAACGTTAAAAAAGTAAAAACACATAAAGCGAATCTTTCTTTTTTACCCTGATTTGTTAGAAAGTATTTAACATTTTCAAAATTCAATATTACCAAAAAGATACGCGCTAAAATACGTAACCCTGCCACTATTTAAACTTACTTATCTTTTGCGAGATCCCAGTGGTGGGATTTGTTTTTTTCATCCTGTATATTCCAGTTTTTCTACTTAAGATAGCTTATCGAAAGAAAGGGAGCGAAACACAAAGAATTAAGGATGCAAAACTCAGCGCAAGATGGGTGCCGCGTTTGCTGAATTCAGATTAAAAGCAAATGCGCAAACGCCATTTGTAGCAATGTTTGGATCGATTTAAGAGGGATCCGATCGATTTTGTGTGGTGATTTGTCGCCATGGGTGAGACATGGGTCCACCAGTACACACCAGAATGTGCCGGAAAGGTCATGGCCAGTATGTTCTGGGATGCCAAAGGAATCCTGTTAATTGATTTCTTTGAAAAAGACAAAATAATCACAGGCGAACTTTACTCTAACCTTTTTGACTAGCTGGATGGCAAAATTCGCTAGAAAGACCTGCCTTAAAGAAGAAAAAAATATCTTTCACCAGAACAACGCACCTGCTTGCAAGAGTGTGTTGACAATGGGAAAATCGAGGGATTTTAGGTACGATTGGCTCTGTCATCCCCCCTATTCTCCTGATTTGGAAGCGTTAGACTTTTATCTCTTTCCACAACTGAAGAAATATTTCCGGAAAGCGCTTGGAGTACAATAAAGACGTTAAGAGGTCCGTAGATAACCGTAGATAAATAATATAACAGCTTTCCAGGTTTTTTTGGAAGAAATACTGCTATTGGAGAAACGTTGGACAAAGTGGGTTGAAGTCAATAAAGATTATGTAGAAAAATGAAATCTTTTTTAACTTTAATATCCCAGTTTTCATTGTTAGCTCAGAAACTTTCCACCTTTTTCTTCTATTTCAAAACTCTAAGGGTTTTTTTACTTTGAAGTATTTCATAAATCCAGTTTATCGACACCTACATTTTCTGTTGATTTATTGTTTTCCCCCAAAAATGGATTTTCATTATTTTTAAGAGTCAAAAAGAGCAACATGATTTTTCCGCAACAAAATAGGTGTATAAGAAATATAAGAATATAAGAACAAAGCACAAAAATAATAAAATATAA
>JAHBCN010018356.1:0-17187 GCA_019359885.1 Listronotus oregonensis
CCTCAGGTGAATCACTATTCAAGTCAGTAACTGAATACTCAAGCAAAATTGGTATTTCTTTGGATTATCTTAGGTTTTAAGCCTGGGGGATGGTGGCTCGAATATGAACGGCAAATTTAAAGGTTTATTTGCAAAATGTAAAGAAATAGAACCTAGAGCACTCTACGTCCACTGCCATGCTCACCTATTATAACTCGCTGTTTCTAGATGCTCCGTAAAAAAAAAAAATTTAAATGATACGTTGGGAACAGTAAACACGTTGTATAGTATTATAGAAGCATCAGCAAAGAGGCATGATATTTTTCAAAGGATAATATCAGAGGTATGCCCTGAATCAAATATAAAAGTTTTGAAGAGCCTTTCTCAAACGCGGTGGACAGTACGGCATTTATCAGTCAAAACTTTGTTAAAACTTCTGCCGGTTGTAATTAAAACTTTAGATATTGTTTCAACGGATACAAGTAGCAGCTGATACTTCGGGAACATAAAAAACAATTTTAAGTAAAAAGTTTTTGTTCTGTCTTATTCTACTTTAATTAGTACTGGGTGTAACTGTCATTTTGTCCAAACAATCGCAGTCACCACAACTCAGTATTTCGACAATGTTTCTGAAAGCAAAAGCAACTGTTCAGTCGCTTTTGAATTATCGAACCACCGCTTGTTTCAATGATCTTTTTTATAACATAAAGACTCTTTTAACGAAAATTCAATTATTAGGGTATTCTTTAAATAAACTTTCTTTACCCAGAGAGATTTCAAAAAATTAAGATGAACGATATGAAAACGCTTTTATTTTCCGTAATGTTAAAGATTTTATGCGTACAAACAAGATTTTCAGAAAACGACTATTCCTCAATTTCTGACATAGAGAACTGTCTTCTGGTGTACAAAAATATCTTTAAGAAAGATGTAGCAAATTATACAGGGTGTTACTTAATGGTATGTCATAATTTGAAGGAGGCATTCCTGGATCATTTTAATCGGTTATAAAACGGGGCCCAAAATGTTATTATTAAAATAAGGGGTTAAAGTTTTTTTTATTTTCATTTTTAATACATTTTCAAAGACTTTGAGATTTAAAGAATTTGGCAAAGGATATTATGGCATAAAAACACACTTTTCAGATGTTCATTTAATTTTTTTTTGCAACCAGTGGCGTAGCTATGACGAATTTTCAAAACAATTTTACAAAAAAAATACTACGCCATTACTTGGGAAAAAATATGGTTTTATAATAATTATCAATCAATTATAAAAAAAAAACTCTCTTTCATTTTTGCCGTAAAACTTACCGTTTGGGAGAAATCGTTAATTAAAAAAATGTCTTATGTACCCAAATTGCATCTTGAAAAATTATTATTGAAATAAATCAAGTTAGCTTTGCTCGTTGCCAGCGATTGTTGTTTTGTTGTTGTAAACATTATGACACTGACGTTAATTATCATTCTTGATTGTGTTAAACTTTTATTTAAATTTTAAATTCATTTTTCAAATATTTATTTTCAAGCTATTTTCTTACAAACTAGTGAACAAAAAGCAATAACAATTAAATACAATACATACATAATTTACAAAAAATGTTGGAAATGACCACCTCGCCTCTTAAGGCTTCTGCTCTTCTTCTCATTGAATTCCCGAACCCTTTAAAAAAATTCCATGCGTGTTTCGGATAGTTTCACACCCGTCAATAATTCTATTTCTAGTTCTTCTAATGTCACAATTGGTGTATGATAAACTAATGTTTTTAGGTGTCCCCACAAATAAAAATCTAGGCTGTTCAGGTCAGGCGATCTAGGTGGCCAAATTGTAGTCCTCCACGGCAAGAAGTCAATGATTTTGGTTTGGCTCTATTTAAATGCTCACGAGCCAATATGCTAAAGTGGGCGGGGGCGCCAAAAACATGCATAAACCAAAGTTGTTGCCGTAACTGAAGAGGAACATTTTCAAGAAGCAAAGGCAAATCATTTTGGAGAAAATTACAATAATCCTGTCCGTTAAGGCGTCCTGGTAAAAAAATGGTCCAATTAAATGGTCGGATACGATACCGATCAAACGTTCAGTGAAAATTGTTCCTGAAAATGTGTCTCTGTAATCGCATGGGGTTTTCCTGGGCCCAGTAATGATTGTTATGGAAATTGGTTATTGCATTTCTTGAAAAATTTGCTTCGTCCGTAAACAATATTTTGGCATCAAAATGAGGATTTTCTGTTACTTTTGGAGATACCATCTACAAAATTGCGTACGTGGTTCATAATCTCTAGGAAGCAATCCCTGAACCCTTTGTATGTGAAAAGGATATAACAAAGAATCTCTTAAAATCTCCCAAAACCGTCTTGTAGCAGATGTTTAATGCCATACCTATTTTTCCCCCGTACTTGTGGTTGGATCCTCTTCGACTGCATGCAGGACAGCCTCCTCCACTGCCGGTGTTCTAACTGTACGGGGCCTTCCCTCGGAAATATTAGCTTTAAAACTGCCAGATTCAGTCAACGACGATGAATGTTTATAAATGTTCGTCTATCTGGGAGAGCGCGATTAGGATACCTTTCTTGATACAAACGCCCCCTCCACAGCATTACCATTAGCTAGACCATAAAGGAAATCATTTGTGTCATTTCCAAATTAAAATTTTACCTTTTTTTAACTAGCAAAATGCACGTTTTAAGATCGAAGGAGAAATAAAACCAAACTGTCAAGAATGATAATTAACGTCAGTGTCATAATGTTTACAACAACAAAACAACAATCGCTGGCAACGAGCAAAAGCTAACTTGATTTATTTCAATAATAATTTTTCAAGATGTAATTTGGGTACATAAGACATTTTTTTAATTAACGATTTCTCCCAAACGGTAAGTTTTTTCGGCAAAAATGAAAAGGGGGGTTTTTGTTTTAATTGATTGATAATTATTATAAAACCCCAAATTTTTTTTCCCCAAATCAATGGCGTAGTATTTTTTTGTAAAATTGTTTTGAAAAAAAATTAAATGAACATCTGAAAAGTGTGTTTTTTCCATAATATCCTGTGCCAAAATTCAGTTCAATATCTCAAACCGTCTTTGAAAAATGTATTAAAAATGAAAATAAAATAAAACTTTAACACCCTGTATCTTAATAACTAAGCAAGGGGGCCCCGTTTATATGAACTTTTCGACTTAAAATCGATCCAGGAATGCCTCCTTCAAATTATGACATACCATTAAGTAACACCCTGTATAAACAACTTTTATAAGTTAACGGACGACGTTTCTCAGTTATACCGCGAACTAGACATTTACAAGCAATGCCTTCCACCTAATATTGACAATCGCCTAGAAGATTATGCTGCCAAATTCTTACAAAGCGATCCAAAACTAATGTTGCCATTAGTAAGGGAGCTTTTTAAGATTTTATTAACCTGCCTGATTAGTTCGGCGTCAGCGGAGAGATTTTTCTCGACGTGAGAATTTTAAAAGATTACCTCAGGAACACAATGGGGGAAGCAGGGTTAGCGTTAATGTATTTGAAAAAAAATTCTTTGAAGTTAATGACAAAACAAAAAGAATTAGAAATGCTAACTAAAGTATTTGCTGGAAACAAAAATTGAAGAATGATGTCTTATTAAAATATTTATATTTAGTGATGAGCGAGACCGGTCCCGGTCTTGCGGTCTTGGTCTTGGTCTTGCAGTAAAGACCAAGACCAAGACCAAATTTTTTGCTTGCAAGACCAAGACCAAAACCGGGGTATGCAAAACCAAGACCAAGACCAAGACCGAGGTGTGCAAGACTACGCAAGACCAAGACCGACCTGCAAGACTCTTGCACTTCTGCAACTTTTTTGAAATTGTACTATTTTTTTTGTTATATTTAATATAAAGAGGTATTTCATACAGATATGAAAAAAACCCTATTGTCAAGAACTGTCAAAAGGGGCGATTATTTAATAAGTGAGTTTCTTAAATAAAATAATAATTAAATCGATCACTTTGTTCTTTTGGTTCAATGGTTCTTTAACAACGATAACGAATAAATTTAATAACATGTTTCAAAAATAACGAGATGGTGACTCAATGGTCTGACAAAGCTTGACATCTCCAAAATCGTTTACGACAGAAAAAACTAGGGGTAAAAAAAGTTATGGAAGCTGAATTTACTTTCATAAATTTAATGTTTTTTTTAATTAGCTATCAAGTGATGTCACTTACAGGGTGAATCAAAAATCTGCAAAATTCAAAAACCCATTATTTTTGTTTTACACTGTAAGAGGTAGACATTAGATTGCTACTTAAAATTAAGATAATGTAAAGTAATGGATTAATAAAAAATATATTTTTGCCATATGATAAAGGAATACTTTTTATATAAATGGATTGTAAAAATAACTTCCGGTTTAACGGAAAAGTCAAAACCAAAAATAATTTTAAAAACCATCTCGTCGACATTGTTTCCTATATAACTACAATTTCCAGCATAATATACAGGGTGGCGATTTTTCCTAAATTGATTTTCCCAATAAATTTTTTTTTTTTAGGGGAGAAAGCTAAAAATAAGGAGTTTTCTTGAGTGGCAGTGGAATAATGAAAAATTCTGGAATAGTAAATAATTTTACATTTTATGCCCTTTTTGTTTATAATTTTGTATGTTTAGTTTTCACTATAACGTTTAGGAGATATCGACTTTTTTCACTATTGGGCCCCCTTGTGTCTGCAGATTGTTTATAAAGTATTTTTACAAACTTTGTACGAAATTCTTAACCAATTTAAGGTAAAAAGTTCTATAAACTAAAATTTTTTTAAATAACTTTTTTTAATCAGAAAAACCATACATATCAAATTATTTTTTTACATATATTTCACATCTGGTTGAAATTAAGTCTTTTTTTTTCTGCTCACACAGTACACAGTTTTGTATTTTTTAATTTTATCCTTCTTCAAAGAAAATTTATATAATTCTTATCCTAAAATGTTTCTATATGCCACCAAATGAACAAAGAAGGTTGTGTCTTAATTTAACCAAAAATAGAGGCTATAAAGGGGTGGATTTACGCAAAGGCTGAGTGGGCTGAAACCTAGTGCGGCAAATATTATGGGCAGCAAATTTACTATTAATTTTTAAAAAAAAGTAATGGTAAAGTAATATATTTTTTAATATTTGCGAATAGATAAAAAAAACCTGAAATTTGTTTTTTTAAAAATTGTTAATTAATTTTCTGTTTGTTTTACTTTTGTTAAATTTGTTTTATAATTTTTATAAGAATTACTATGTAGTTTACATTTAAAAAAATATTGACATATTAGGGGCAAAAATTTCAAAAATCCGGCCCTGGGCCTATAAATAAATAACGCCTTCATTAAAAATTGCTTTTAATCAAATAATTTAAATTACTTTAAGATTAAAATTGGTATATTTTAAATTTTAAACAAAACATATAACCCCATCTTGATTTATATTTAAGTTTAAAAATATATATTTTATTCAAGATTGCTTAGTTTAAATTATTACTACCAAAAAAAAGCAAGACCAGCAAGACTCTTGCAGCAAGACCAAGACCAAGACCAAGACCTTCTTTTGACTTGCAGAAAGCCCAAAACCAGGGGAAGAAAGACAAGCCCAAAACTGCCCCGGTTTGGTCGGCTTTTTATCACTATTTATATTTATTTGTTAGTTTGGTAGTGTTAGTGAAGTTTGGTATTTTTGAGGTTTTTTAATGTTTAAATATTAAATTTGTGCATTTATATTTGTTATTATTTCTTTTTGATTTTTTTCAATTATTTAAAAATTTTACGGGCCCCCTCACTTTTACAGGTCACGCTACGGCGCTGGAGGTAATATAGTGTTAAATATAAATATTAATCAATCCTTAATAGTCCAGGAAACGAACCATTTTGCCTAGCAATTTTTTCAAAATGCAATGTAGCTGGGAATAGTCCAAGGCTCAAAATCTATATCATGCCGAAGTGCGTCGTTACCTTGGGGGGTGGTTGCCAATCCATCTCGGGGGTGGATTTTTTTTATATATTAATCACAGGGATCGATAGACAAATGATTTCTAAGCAAAAAATGTGCTATGCATTTTTTTTGTAAAATGCATACTTTTCGAGTTATTCGCGATCGAAAGTGGGAGTTTTTTGTCGATACAAGCAATAAAAACATTGCTTCGGTTTTTTGCAAAAACTCGATAGTATGCATTTTATCAAAAAACTCTAAGTAACAAAATTGTAGCTTTTAAACAATAAATAAAATGGTTTTTTTTTGTAACTGCTATGGGACCAATACAAACTATGTTTGGGTTTGTTAAAGGTTATTCATCAATAACAAAATTTCAGAGATTTAAACGCAAATAACGCAAAATCTACGTATTTTTCGAGGAAAACTAATAATAGCTTTTTTGAAGCATTTACAAAAACCTTTCTTTTTTTAAAAAAAGATATTTATCATAAAAGTTGAGTAAATTATGATTCAAATAGGATAAGATCAAAAATTTTTGGTGCAAAAATCTTCGAAAACAACCCTCTAATTACCACCCTAACTAAAATGAGGTGTATAGTTTATTTCAGCTAAGATTTGAATTTAAAACCGTTATAATTAATCATGGCGGACTATGATGTGTCATTATCTAGTTACTAGATATTTTCTTTGTTCAGGGTAGGACTAAGGTTTACCTGATTAAAATATCTTGTCCACATTTTTTGATTACATAGTCGACATTACGTTGTTCTTTGCTTAAAGAAAAAATGGTGTTACACCAATTATTATAAATAAAATTGTTTTGACTCTGCGGCTAAAGTATAGCTTTTCCGCCTTCTTATAGTCTTAAGTTATTTTTAGGCCAATATTGGAGTAGCCTAAACCCCAGAAACAGATTTAAGGCACGGGGGGGGGGGGGGCGGAGGAAGAGGGAGGTTAGATGTAAAATTAAATACAAATTTGTGACTAAGTATAATATGGTTTATTTTTTATCAGTTAAACATATATTTCTCATTTGACTTTGCAGCTATTAATAATATAAATTTTCATAAACATTTAAGAGATATCTTCAAAATCTGATGAACTGTTACCGCTGTCATCAACATTAATAATAATTGGTTTTTGGATGGTTATGGTATCTTTTTCTTTCTCTCATGCATCGCCCTCTCTGATTTCTACCATAGGCCTCTTTCGCATAGTGTCAAGCAATCTTCTTCAGGTCCATTTTTATACTTTATTACAGACGGGACAGAAATCTTTAAAACTTTAGCCGTTTCCTAATAAAATGTATTGATTAGTAGGTGTACTTATTTATTATTATTTTTTTGAATATACTGAAAATTTTAAATCATGAATATTATTTGAAAGCTGTAAAAATATTTCTTATATATTAGCTTTTTTTAGTATTACATAAACCTGTAGGTAAGATATCATTCAATTAGTGTTTTTTTTATTAAATTAAAAAGTGCCAGGATGGCAGTTTTAATAAAATTTAGTGCAGTCGCCAAAACATCAAGATTCGCTTTTTAATAATGGACAAGGACATGAGTTAAGTTGTGAGAGTTTTATGAATTTGGGAGCAAAAGTTTGAAACTATTGTAAACTAAGGAACGTGTAGCTGTTTCGCTCCACGATTTATCGTTATTTGGAACAATAGTTTATATGTCCTTCAAATTTGTACATGCCTTAATTCAACCAAGAGGAATGTAAGGTGTGCACAGGAGGGCATAAAAGCGTACTCTCTTTATCTAACCTTAAAAATAGCAAAAATAAATAGAACAAATACAGGTTATAGTGCTTTTGTATTAACTTTCTTCTATTTTTATTTTACTTTCAATGACAAATTCACTTTTTATGAAAAAAATAATAATAATAAATTTTCGAGCAAACCAAACTACCTGGTCCTGCTTTTAAAAAAATATTTTTGTTCACCTCTAATATTTAAGACTGTTGAGGTTATTGTTTTAAAATAATAAAAACGTAATCTCAACCAACCAAAACTAACCCAAAGAAACCAAAGATTACTTTAAAAAAATATAATGCCTTATCCACTAATCTATTGAGGCGTTGTAAACCTACGTTCGAAAATTGAATATGAACGGCAAAAGAGAGTCTCGCCCCACCCATTTAGATTGGTTGAGCTAAAGTCTATAAAAATTTACACATACAATTTAACATAAAAATGTTATTTTTAAATTGAATAATTTTTTAATGGCATTTCGTATGATGAGTATAGTTTACCTGAAGAGGGCTTAAATGACAGTGTTCTACAAAATAGTTATTAACATTTTTTACAAATTCTTGGGCCAATTTCTTACCATGTAGAAGATTATATTATGATGATTCCTAAAAAAATACCCATATTAATGTTTAAACTACAAAACAGTACCTTTAATATAACACTCAAGCAGCAAATGGTTTGCTAAGTTTTTAAAAATTATAATTATAAACATAGTAATTAATCTAGTAGTACTCTTACTTCCACTGTACCGCAGCTCATAAATATAAATTTAAGATGTTATTTAAAATTACCAATTTTCCATCAACACTTCCTTTGGAAGTACAGGGGCTACAGTAATCATAATCATCCATTACTGATTCCTAAAAATATAATAAAATAAAATTTATGAAACTGTTCCGCATGTTGATAAATATTACTTACTTTTTTAGAAATAAATAATTTCTGTTAAATAAAATAAAGTTCAATACCATGTTTAATGTCCAACAATATATATAAATAATCAAGAAACACTAAATAACACGCAAACTATCAAAAAAGCACTTAAACAGGCTAAATATTCCAAAGAATTAAGCAAAATGAGCATCAGCTGTTAACACGTCAACAACAGAAAAAAAAAAGTAAACTAACTAATGGTTTATGTCGCTCTTTAACAGTTTACGTGTATTAAAAAAAGAGGCAGATATAATCGTGTTTAAGATTATTTATTTTTAATTGCCGGTTGCTTTTCTGGTCTGGTAACATTTATATTTTGAGAACCTAAAAAAACAGTTGGCATTTGTGACAAAAGTAACGGCTTTAAATTCAAATCTTAGCTGAAATAAACTTTAGCCCTTTTTTAATTTTCTTTATCTTTAGATCATAAATAAATTCTAAAATTTTAACGGGTTTAAATTGCTTGATTTTGGAAAAAAATGTAGCTGCAAGTAAAAATCAAATTTCAGAATTTTAATAAAAAATGATCTTTCCTTGACAATAACTCGAAAACTAAGGGAGATACGTAAAAATTAGTAACGTATTAAATTGTAGCTTTTAAAAAAAACATACCAAAGGGTTTTTTAAAGAACTTTTTATCACAAAAACTGAAGAAGTTATTCTTAAAAAAACAATTTTTTGAAGCATTCTAAAAGCAATTTGATGAATTTTTTAAAAAATCAACGGTTTTGTACTATTTTTTGCATTGTTATATTATATTGGATGGGGTGGATTTTTGGTGATTAAAAAATTATAGTGTAGTTAATTTCTTAACTAACTTTGTAGAGATTTCACCTAACGACATCTTGTGACCGGTTTCGATCTATATCAGATCTCATCAGACAAGCTGGACAAGCTAGTCGAAGGTAAAAATCTCTAAAAATCCTAATACCTTATTCAGTACGCATTGAAACACATGAATGGTTAACAGACGTCAACGCCATCTACTGACCAAAGGGCGAAGCATACTCCTCTCAACTTACGGTGTCACAGACTTGCCGAGCTGAAATAATGTTACAAACATTTGGAAATGTATGCGTACTGAATAAGGTATTAGGATTTTTAGAGATTTTTACCTTCGACTAGCTTGTCTGATGAGATCTGATATAGATCGAAACCATCACAAATATCGTTAGTGAAATCTCTACAAAGAATTAAGAAATTAACTACACTATTGTTAATAGTCCGTACAAGTATTGGGCATACATTTCCAAATGTTTGTAACATTATTTCAGCTCGGCAAGTCTGTGACACCATAAGTTGAGAGGAGTATGCTTCGCCCTTTGGTCAGTAGATGGCGTTGACGTCTGTTAACCATTCATGTGATTAAAAAATTATAAAATTAAACTAGTAATACTTTTAAGCAGTCACATTTTTTAATTACAACTCTGTGACAATATGTTAATTTTTCTAGGGTAAACATATTTTTTTATTAAATCATAATAAGGGTTAATTTCAAGGGTTAAAATATATTAAATAATGTTTTAAATAATTAAATACTTATTTTTCAATTTATATGGGTCTAATTCTATGTGACTTAAGCTTCAATAGGAAAGTTTTGAAGGTTTTTGCAATAAGAGGTAGTTTTCACTCCTAAAAAATAAAAAGCCCTGAGCATAATGGAGATTTTAAAAAGGAGGGTAAGTTAAGCTTAATCCCAAATTTTTATGCAAAACACTGTGATAATATATTAATTTTTTAGGGTTTACATATTTTTTAAATCATAATACGGGTTGACTTTTAAGGGCTGAAATATTTCAAATAATGTTTTAAAGAAACAAAATACTACTTTTTCAACTTATTTGAGTTAAATTTTACTCAACTTAAGTTTTAATTTATAGCTTTATAGGTTTTAGCAATAAATGATAGTTTTCACCCCTGAAAAATAAAGAGCGCCTATGGGCATAATATAGATTTTAAAGAGAAGGGTAAGTTAAGCTTGATCCCAAATTTTCATGCAAATCTATGCATTTTGAAAAAATTGCCAGGTTTTGCACTTTTTTCAGCTTCGTTTTCTGGACTATAATCGACATAAAATTAACATTGCAGTAAATGGCAAGTTCAAATTTGAGCGTGGGTGTATATTAGAAATAAATGGTATTTTATATTAGGCATTCAATCATATCTCTTTTAGATTTAACTCATTTTTTTGCTAATTTAAAAGTATTTTTCTAACAAACTGATTTTTTCCATTCAAACCGCAATTACATTTAATGAAGGCAACTCTCTCGGTGATGTCATGCGCAAAATGAATTAGTTTTGAAATGCCCGCGTATAATCCCTTGTATTCGTTGTGTCATGCTATGACAGAAAGCTCAATCCTCCCCTAAATTTAAATTAAAGATGAAGATGAAATTCTATTCAATTATCTTAGCGATCGTCCATTTGAAACAGCAATAAAGCCAAAAGAAGAGACGAACTCTACAGATTCCGCATAGGGACGGAGTTCGAAGTTCCGATACAAGAAGAAATTTTTATCCGATACGAAATGAATAGGACTTGTTAAAAATAAATATTTGAATCGGGATCACACAATAGAAATTTTTGACCATAAAACTTCTTTATCATTTAACAATGGGATATTATGGGTTTATAGACATTCCGGCAAGCGATGTGATGAGATTTAAACCCCTTAAATTAACCAAAGTTTTTCTATAAATGTTTGCGTTGGATTAGCATTGAGGGCCAGAATTTGGAAAGTCGTTGAACGCTGCAGCCGTATACGTAAACATACTAAATGACATAATACCGCCATAGAAAAATTTTATTATTTGAGTGCGATAGACATTGGATCAATACACGCAGCACGCATAGTGCAAAATGTCATAGCGGTTCTTTCTTGGCCTTCGAATAGTCCCAATTTGAACCCGATCGAAAATATTTGAGGCAAAATGGTCAAATCCATGTATAAACATTACGGGATGAATTAAGCTAGTGGATAAAGCTTGAGATAAAGTACCGGAGGCATTATGCATAAACCCTCAAAAGCTTTAAGAAGTAATACACAGAAATCTTTTATGACCAACTATTACAAATGTAATATTAATTTCGCTGACAAATTTTGTATTTGTGTTTTTTAATCCTTATTGAATTTATTTAGTTTTATTTTCTATTCTTAGGCGATGAAAAACATACTTTAAACAAAATATTTGTTTTTTTTTCCAAATAAACAATTATTATCATTCAAATTCATACCGGGTGACCATTCGAAAACTACAACCTCCCTTGACTTTTTTATTTGAAGTTTCTCAAAAAATTGTTTAATATGAAAGTTGTAGGCGCAAATTTGGGGAGTTCAAACATAATTTTGGATATTATACAGGATGCATCATATATACGTGGCAAACCATAGTTGATTTTTTAAATAAGACACCCAGCATTTGAGTTGATATTTCAATTCTGCTTAAAATTCTAAGCATTTTTTATATAAAACACTATAGGCCGAAATTCACTGGTTTTCAAACTAAAGATGTTTAAAAAATGAACTGGTGTAATAAAATCAATTTTTATTTCAACAATACAGTAAAAATTTAAGATAACAAGTTTCCAAATGGGCTATTGAATTTTCTATAAAGCAAGAATTTGTTTAATTCAGTACGTTAATTTCATGCCTAATAATATTTTTTTTATGACATCAGCATTACCTAGTCCTGTTGGTAAATTAATTTTTTATAAATCCCCATAAAAAGTTGTCCATTGGCGTCAAATCCGGACTATTAGCTGGCCAATGAATTGTCCCGTTCCGTCCAAACCATTCATCATAATTTTCATCTAATAAGTTTTTTACTTGTCGAACAACATCTGGTGGAGCTCCATCATGTTGGAAAACTAAACTGCGATAATGCCTTAGCGGCAAATTTTCCAGCACGTCTAAAAGCTCGTTCCTCAAAAATTCGTAATATACTTCACCGGTCAAGTTCCCTTAAAAAATATGGTCCTATTATTCGGTTTCCCAATATGCCACACCATACATTGACAGTCCGTCGACCTTGAAATTGCACTTCTTGCACGAAATTTGGATTATTCACCGCCCAATGCCGAACGTTTTGTTTGTTAGGCATTTCACTTGTCGAGAGACTGGATTCATCGGTCCATAATATATTTTAAAAAAAGTCTTTGTTATTATTTAGCCTGTTTAAGATCAAATTACAAAAATTTAGGCTTTGATCCTTTTGAGCTTATGTGAGTTTTTGAACTTTATGGTATTTAAAAGGTTTAAACTTACCTTGTTTTAAAACCTTACGTATTGACTCGCGCCCGTATTTTTGTGGTCCATGCATAGCTTGCAAGTCTTTTGAAGCAGTTTTAACTGACTTGTTGGGGTTTTCCACGAAATGTAGGATAACATTTAAATCCCTATTTTTATCATTTAGATACACCGATTTCTTCCTATCGAGATTTGAAGTTGTTCTAAATTTTGTAAAAATGCTTTTAACGGTGTCTTGTAGGAACGGCTCCATAAGGATGTCGAGCTGCATACGCACGAACAGTAGCAGTAGCGTTATAATTATTTTCAATAAATAAGAAAAGAATTTCTTGTTTTCTTCTGAATAAACCATTTTTTCATAAAAATTATTTAGATTTTTCAAGAAAAAACATGTCACCTTAAACTGTCATGACGACAGATATGGTCTACTGCAAACTTTTTATTGCGTTTCAAAGCAAGTAATACGACTTTTAAAGTTACCTACTTCGAAAACCAGTGAATTTAGTCCCATAGAGTTTAATATAAAAAATGCTTAGAATTTTAAGCAGAATTAAAATATAAAGTCAAATACAGGGTGTCCTATTTAACTCGTTCGCTGCCAGAGGGCATAGCTCGAAATGGGTCCTCAGGGCCAGTATTAGTTATTGCGATTTTTGGGCTTAAATTGGTCCATCTAGCATATACATTATGAAAATATTTTTGAGAAAGGCATATTTTTAAGAAAAAAGTACTCTACGAGTTATCTCGTATTTGGCACTTTCATACAAAAGTTAACTCTAGGTGCCAACTACGAGTTAAGCCGTAGAGTCAGGCGATAGTCGTAGGTAGGGATAATGCGCCGCCTGAATCGACAAAGGTCGCGCACGTTTAGTGCAAGCTATGTGTTTCAATAGACTGGTCGTTTAGTTTATTTCCAACTTTAGTTTATTGGGAATTTCAGTAGTTTTTGTTATTTTTACGAATTTTGAGCACTTTTAATTCCAAAATGGCAAATAAAAGAAGACTTACCGACAAAGAATTAGAAGAATATGTTAACATGAGTGATTCGGAGTTCGATGACATTCCTTGTGTGGAAGAAAGTTCAGGAAGCTCAAGTGGCTTAAGTGATATGTGAGTGATGAACTGGAAGCTGAAGACCTTTTTGGCGGTGACGGGATGCATCATCTGAGCCATTGCAACCAAATTCACCAGCTCAACTAACCATAGTGCCTGGCAGTGAGGAGGATGAATGGATTGACATACATGAAGACCCTCCGAAATTTTTGTATACAGAAAATGCAGGTTTGAAAATAGACCTTACTAATTTTGGTGTACAAACTTTAGTAGACTTGTTTTTTTCTGAGGATTTTTTGAACGTGTTAGTAACTCAAACTAACTTATATGCGCAGCAAGAATTAGCAAAAAAAAAACGCCAAAAAAAAAGTTCAAAGCAGTTTGCATGGAAGGATACCAACATTTTGGAAATAAAACAATTTTTGGGACTATTATTTCACATGGGACCCTTTTCACTTCCCAAAATTTCATGTTATTGGAATACAAAACCTTTTTATAATGTGCCATTTTGGCGTTCTATTATGAGCAGAAACAGGTTTCAGCTATTGTTACGCTTTCTTCACTTTGCGGATAATTCTGTGTCTAATGATGACATATTATACAAAGTGCGTCCAGTTTTAACCCATTTCAACAAAGTTCTGGGTGAAAATTAAATACCGCAAAAAAATACCTGTATTGACGAATCAATGATGCTCTGGCGCGGAAGGCTCTTTTTCCGTCAGTACATAAAAAACAAAAAACACAAATATGGTAGCAAGTTATATAAATTATGCGAATCTAATGGTCTGGTTCAAAAAATTAAAGTTTATTGTGGAAAATCCGAATCATTAGATATAGATACTAAACATACTCATGGGGTTGTTTTATATCTAATGGAAGATTATCTCGACAAAGGATATGTGCTATATATGGATAATTTTTATAATTCAGTAGGACTTACCCACCTGTTAACGAATAGAAAAACTTATGTTTGTGGTACGCTACGAAGGAACAGAAAAAAATCCTAAATGCGTAGTAAATCAAAAGCTAAAAAAAGGTCAGCTTACGTGGAAGAAAATAAATCTGTAGTCGTTTGTAAGTGGAAAGATAAGCGAGATGTCCTCATTTCAAATAAACATAGAGTAGATATGGTAGAGATTTTCCCACCGTAATGGAAAGAAGAGACTAAAACCTAATATTGTTATTGATTATAATAACGGAATGTCGGGAGTCGATCGATCAGATCAATCTTTCATATTATTCATGTTTACGAAAAACTGTGAGATGGTTCAAAAAGTTAGCAATACATATCTTTGAAATCTATATTCATAATGCGTACATTTTGCACCGACAGATAACAGGTTCGAAAATGGATTCTCTACAGTTTAGAAAGAGTTTATAGCAACGTTGATTGAAGGTTTACCAGATACAAGAAAAAAGCAGAAAAAAGATGATTTTCATTATTTGAAGCTCTCCCGCCAACAGAAAAAAAAAAACAAGGCCAACAAAACCATGTAGAGTCTGTACAAGAAATAAAAAACGACGCGAAACACGCTATTATTGTCCAATGTGTGACAACAACCCGCCCTCTGTGTTGAGAACTGTTTTAGAGATTACCATGTTTCCTAAAAACATATAAGTATACTCTTTTATGTTTAATGATTTTTAGGCTAACTTGAAAAAAAAGTTTTGTTTGGTTTTACCAGTTTAAGTTTATTTTCCTGATTTTTAATTCTAGTATATGTATTTTTAATGGATACTATGTTTTTTTCAAAATACGTCTTTGTTTAAATAAATAACTTAAAACCAAGTGCTCAGTCATGAATTTTGATATCTGTCCCACAGGCCATACAGCTGCAAAACGCACCTATTGCTACGAGCAATCGTATATGGATATAATTATCATGATACGTATTACGAATTAACTCTAGATGGCACTTAGAAACAAATTGCAAACTACGAGTATAGTCGTACTTGGCAGCGAACGTGTTAAAAAATGGTTCGCCATGTCTTTATGATGCATCATGTATAATATTTAAAATTATGTTTAAACTCTCCAAATTTACCCCTACAACTTTCATACATCACATTTTTTTGAAAACTTCAAATAAAAAAGTCAAGGAGGTACAGTTTTGAAGGATCACTCGGTACAACAAGAAATATATTTTAATACCACCTAGTAACGCAAAATACAAACATCTTAACTCTTAAAAGTAAGATGTACCTCTCCAACTCTAAATCACCTTTTATAGACTAGAAGATAAGTTTTTTTCAGTTTTGTGATTTTGCTGTTTGAGCTTTGGCGTGATGGTATTAACCAAAAAACTTAAAATGTGGAAATATGTCTTTTATAGGCAAAGAATAAACGCCAATGATGGAACCTTGTGATGCGTCGCAAATTGCAAGTTGATTTAAAGATGAAGTTTATTTTCAAACCGATCACGTAAATATTGTGACCAATTTTTAACTTTCCGGGAATTCACTCTCACACTTGGATAGCGCAAAAAGGCAAAGACAGTGTATTTTGCCTATTTATGGTAAATCTATGTAATAGGCGTCTGGGGATAGAGTCACTTTAAGTCACACAGGTAATAGTTATTTCTTTTAGCTGTCCTATGCAAGTGAAGCACACTATTTGTAAAATCTCTTAACTCATTTTTTCACTAAAAATTTTATTACTCTGTACAATAATTAATACTTACAAGCTGGTCGGTTTGAAGTGGGCCGCGCCAAAGGTATCCATGGCCTCGGCGGAGGTGATGGCGTTGTAACTGTAACAAAAATAAAGTTTTACAAGACTATAATTATACAAAGTATAAATTATTTAAATAAATAATAATTACTAGATAACTAAGTATCAACTAAAACCAATTTTTAAAAATTCTTTCCTTATTATATTACTATACTTTAATTATTTCAGTCATTTGAAACAATACCAATTAATTAAATGCCAATTTACGGTACCTTACTGACCTTGTTTTAAGTAGCTCCAAACAAAAAGTGTAAACTTTTATAGTGTATAATTAGACTTCAGCCAATTTAGAACAACTAGAAATTAAGCATTTGGGAAAACTAATTAAGTTAACATTCCTATTGTGCAATGAATTAAAGAGCATGAACATTATATTGAACTACTAGGGCAAAAATGTTTAATATCGAAGATAATTATTATAGGCTTCTTGATCAACATAACACGGAAAAACTAACCACAACTAACTAAAAATGTTGCATTGTATTACAGTAAGTAGACAAATGCCAAAGATACATACCTGGAACTGGATGATTTT